>CAUYLG010060649.1:0-34024 GCA_963573385.1 Cacajao melanocephalus
CGTAAAGGATTTTATTTTTCCTTCACTTATGAAGCTTAGTTTGGCTGGATATGAAATTGTGGGTTGAAAGTTCTTTTCTTTAAGGATGTTGAATATTGGCCCCTACTCTCTTCTGGCTTGTAGGGTTTCTGCCGAGAGATTCTCTGTGAGTCTGATGGGCTTCCCTTTGTGGGTAACCCGACCTTTCTCTCTGGCTGCCCTTAGTATTTTCTCCTTGATTTCAACCCTGATGAATCTGACGATTATGTGCCTTGGGATTGCTCTTCTTGAGGAATATCTTTGTGGTGTTCTATGTATTTCCTGGACTTGAATATTGGCCTGCCTTGCTAGGTTGGGGAAGTTTTCCTGGATAATATCGTGAAGAGTATTTTCCAGCTTAGATTCATTCTCTCTGTCACATTTAGATACACCTATCAAATGTAGATTAGGTCTTTTCTCATAGTCCCATATTTCTTGAAGACTTTGTTCATTCCTTGTTACCCTTTTTACTCTAATCTTGCCTTCTCGTTTTATTTCATTGAGTTGATCTTTGACCTCTGATATCCTTTCTTCTGCTTGGTCAATTCGGCTGTTGAAGCTTGTGCATGGTTCACCAAGTTCTCATGTTGTGTTTTTCAGCTCCATCAATTCACTTATATCCCTCTCTATGTTGTTTATTCTCATTAGCATTTCATCAAATCTTTTTTCAAGGTTCTTAGTTTCTTTGCATTGGGTTAGAACATGTTCTTTTAGCTCAGAGAAGTTTCTTGTTACCCACCTTCTGAAGCCTGATTCTGTCAATTCTTCCCACTCATTCTCCATCCACCCTTGTTCCCTTGCTAGTGAGGATTTGTGATCCCTTGTAGGAGGAGAGGCGTTCTGGTTTCGAGTGTGTTCATCCTTTTTATGCTGATTTCTTCACATCTTTGCGGATTTCTCCACCTGTCGTCTTTGTAGTTGTTGAGTTTCAGATTGGGTCTCTGAGTGGACGTCCAGTTTGTTGAGGATGAAGTTATTGCTTTCTGTTTCTTAGTTTTCCTTCTCACATTCAGGCCCCTCTGCTGTAGGACTGCTGAGGTCCACTCCAGGCCCTGCTTGCCTGGCGATCACCTGCAGCTGCTGCAGAACAGTAAGGGTTGCTGCCAGTTTCTTCTTCTGCTATCTTTGTCCCAGAAGGATACCCGCCAGATGTCAGTCTGAGCTCTCCTTTATGTCGTGACTCTTTCGATACACGGGGGTCAAGGAGCTGCTTGAGGAGACAGTCTGTCCTTTGTAGGAGGTCACGTGCTGAGCTGTGAGCTCCATTGTTCATTCAGAGCTGCTGGGAAGGTATGTTTAAGTCTGCTGCAGCAGAACTCATAGACCCCCCCTTTTTTTTCCCCACGTGCTCTGTCCTGGGGATTTAGGGCTTTATGAGTTTCTGTTGTCCTGCTGCCTTTTGTCAGGGCTGCTCTGCCCTGTCAGGAGGCAGTCTAGTCACTGTCTGCCTACAGAGGCTTTGCTGAGCAGCTGTGGGCTCCACCCGGCTACTGTGTGAACTTCCCTGCAGTCTGTTTATACGGATATATTTAGACCTGCCTCGGCAATGGCGGCCCACCTCCATAATGGCGGACTCTCTCTATAATGGCAGGCTGTCTCAGCAATGGCGGGCTGCCTCAGCAATGGCGGACTACCTCTGTAGTGGTGGACTGCCTCGGTACTGTCGGACGCCCCTCCCTCACAGAGCTGGACCATCCCGGGTTCAGCTGTGCTTGCTGTGAAACTCTCAATCCAGAGCATTTCAGATTGCTTTTTTTGTGGGGGATGGGACCAGGCGAGCCTGATCACCTGGCTCCCTGCCTCAGAGAGAACGGTTGACTGTCTCCCAGGTGTTCCAGTTGCCTGTTGAAAAGGCACTGGGATCTGTGCGATTTCCCGTGCGGCGACCCTGCACCAGCTGAAACAGCCGTGCTGAGATTCATGGTGATTTTTTGCCCGGGACTCTCCTGGCCTGGCTCCCAGTTTCAGTCCCCTTTTCTATCAGTTAAATGGGCAACTCTGTCTTCCCGTAGCTCCAATTGACAGCTAAAACGGTGCCCGCAGAGAACTGCCGCACCAGGGCGCCGGCCAAGACAGCTGCACAGGCCGAAACAGCCGCGCTGGGATGCTGGCCAAAACGGGTGGGCAGGCTGAAACAGCCACACTGGTGACCCATGGGGCTCCTCCGCCTGGGAATCTCCTGGTCTGTGGGCAATAAAAATCCGTCTGGAAATGCAGTGTCTACTCACCCTCCACGCTTTCGCTGGGAGCTGCAATCGTGAGCTGCTCCTAATTGACCATCTTGGATCCATCTCCTAGTACATGTTAAGTATCTGAAGCTTAGTAATCACTAAAGGAACGGTATTTATTATTATTGTTGTTATTTTCTATTAGAGTCTAGTCTAGTGACTATAAATCCCTTAGGGTCAAGGACTTTGTTATATTCATAGCTTGCATCGTGCACTTAGCAGGTACTCCATAAATGTGTGTTGAATGAACAAATGACATTCTCATGCTTGACATCCTTTGCCTTATATTGAGTAAAGTAAAATCCTTAACCCTCCCACCTGAGCAGTGGAGTGGGAAGAAAACCCCATTCCAATTTTAAGGCCCAACCTTTAAAGTTTTCTCCAAGGATGGCTTCCCTAATCGTCCAGAATTAAGACATTTCCCCTTCTCTGAGCATGCCTAGCACATTGCTTTTGCCTTTATCAAAGTATTTTATCATAGTCAGGCAATCACACCAGCTGCACTTATGTTTATAGGCCCCTGAGTGCTGGAGCTGTGGCAACTGTCACATTCTGCATAATACCAGGCCCCTCAAATCACACTTGGCAGTCCCTCAATTTTTATTTAGTTGGAGGGAAGAGGAACGAACAATGCTTTATTTCTGGTGCCAAATCTCAAATTCCTTTGCAGGCCTCTTCTTCACACATATTCAAAAGAACATAGTTTCTGCCTTCAAGGAGCATCTAATTGAATAGAAATTGTACTCTCTTTGGAGTATACAGTGACCAGAGAGACTGACTTTCAGTGTTTCCCGCTAATAGCTTGGAACATAGTAGGTGCTCAGTGTGTAAAATGAATGAAAAAAAGCAAAAGCGGATGTTTTGTTCACTAGTGAAGAATAATAAGGCACATAAAAGTTAGGTGATTTACCCACAGCTACACAGCAAGTTAAAGATAGAAGGAAGAGCAGAATCTGGGTCTGCCAACTCCCGCGCTGGTATTCCTTCAAGCATGCAATGCAGCACCCGAGTGTTATGGATCCTATCCCCAATTTTCAGCTGTGAATAGCCACTCCCTTCCCACTTGTCCATGATACATTGTCTTTATTTATTTTTTTTCCTAAAAATATAAGCATTTGGAGACAATACCTTCTGACGAAATGTGCCTTTGATGGAAATTCTGGGACCAGTTTATTATGTCAAATCCTTATTTAGATTTCAGAATTCATTTGAATGCATTAGTTTTACAATTTGCATATCTAATTATGTTTTCCTCTGTCACCAACCACAAGCAATTTTCCTCTTTTTAGGATCATTGTGTCTTTAAATGCAAGACATAAGACACAGGAATTGCCATAGCAACTTGCTTTCCAATTAGACTGTAATTGCTGACAATCAATATGATTAGACAAGGTCACTGACTGAGTAAGCCCAATAGTCCTTAAAGAGAACTAGAGATGTGTAGGGACAATGAGGAAATGTGAAAACTACTGAAAATCTCTCCCAGAGTTGAGTGTGATTTTTTTTCATTGCTTGCTCCTTGTATATCCTAAAGAAATGTCTTACAGTAGCAACGGTTTATAACCTGCCAACAAGAACCTGGGAAAGGATGCTAAAGGATGTTCGGTTATGGCTGGTTTTTCTTTCTTCTAGTACCCAGACACTGTACAAAACTAAAGAGAGAAAATGACCAATTTGAAAGCGAGAATAAATAGTAGCTGAAAGGGGAGTTGATGGAGAGGCCAATGCAGGAAGGCTGTTTTCAGCTCCGATAAGGAACGAGGGTATTTGAGAGGAAAATGGATGGGCCACAACCAAGCTGCCTGCACTGGGGGCTGTGTGCAAGCTGCAGCCTGGCATATAGCATCATGGGAAGCATGGCTGACCTTTCACCCAGCATCCCTGGGTCCCTTTGAGAGCCCTCCTCCCCACTGTTTCCCTATACTAGTCTCTGCTGTAAGAAAAAAAATATTTGCCCCCAAGCGTCAATGTCTGAGGACTGACTAAAGTCTGTTTGGAGGGGAGGGGATTAGATTTTAATAGGGAGCAAAGTTTTAATAAGGGAATTCTCATAAATATGGGGCATAAAGAAGCAGGGACTGGAGGTATTTTTAAAGCTTTAAGTCCTTTCTGGAGCCCCTTATATCACATCTGTCACCTACTATGATTTCATAGCAGGCTGGATATAAATGAGCTTTAGGTCCTCAGCCACTGGAGGAAAAGATGTAGTGAGGTCATTGTTCTAGTGGCTGAATTGTTGACGCCTCTCAGGCACAGTGCAACACCACAGAAAATAAATGCAAAGCCAGCTATCAGGGAGCATTTGTGTTGAGGAAACAAGACCCAGAGTCTTGGAGGGCTCAAGTGTCTAATATCTATAGTAGAACTTAGTGATAGACTTTCTGCCTGCCACTCCCTCAGGCCTCTCCCCTTCCCCAGTTATTCTTAACCTGAAGAATGAGTAGGAAGAAGCCAGTTCTAACACATGGGAGGATGAGAGCTGGAGCTCATGAAAGCTGGTGAGATGAGGCCTTGGATTTTCTGAGTATTGCATGACCCCCTTCCAAGATCCCAAGGAGTTAAGAAAAGTCTGATCAGCAAAGCCTGTGGTCAGCTTCCCCAAATCCCCTCTATTATGGCATCACTGTGGCCCTGTGGATACCTTTAGAGCAAAATGGTGTATGCAGGTGTCAATAGCTGGCATCTAGTTTTAGTTTTCCATTTGCTTATTAGTGACGTGGCCTGGGGCAAGACCCTTTAGTTCTCCAAATCTCACGTGTAAAGTAAGTAAATAACTGCCTCTTATCTATTTCATGCGATCAACATAAAGATTAAATTATGTCTGTGAAAACATTTGGTAAACTGTAAAGCATTTAACACATATACACCTTTTTGGGATGATTAGAATGATTATTATCACTGGTGTTACTACAGTTAGTTTTCTTCGTTGATACTGCGATTCCGTGCCCTAATCTGTATTCCTCTTTCAACTTTCCATTATGCTTTTCTCCCCATTTTTGAGATGAAACTCATGGATAAATGAACTTCCAGATCTATTAGTCTAGATCTAGAATTTCTTTTTATTTTATTTTATTTTTGAGATGGAATTTCGCTCTTGTAGCCCAGGCTGGAGAGCAATGGTGCAATCTCGGCTCACTGTCTCCCAGGTTCAAGCGATTCTCGTGCCTCAGCCTCCTGAGTAGCTGGGATTACAGGCATGTGTCACCATGCCCAGCTAATTTTGCATTTTTAGTAGAGATGGGATTTCTCTGTGTTAGTAAGTCTGGTCTTAAACTCCCGACCTCAGGTGATCTGCCTGCCTCAGCCTCCCAAAGTGCTGGGATTACAGGTGTGAGCCACTGCACCCAGCCTAGACTTAGCATTTCTTACCCCTGGAGAAATATATGGAAGGGTTAGATGGAGGTTAACATTTAACACAGAAGATGGTCTTAGAAGGTGGAATTTAGGCATTAGGGATCAGCCAGCGAAGGTATTTTATTTTAACATTCTCTTCTGGGGCAACAAGCCCTCCCAGTGCCCTTCATGCAATGCTGCAGATGGGGCGCCTTCCTCTACTAACACAGATGGCTATCTAGTGTTAAATTTGACGTGTTTCAATGTCTTTAAGCACCAAGGCTGGTCTTTATAGGCTTGATACTTTGTACGAAGCATTGCTCTTTTAGAGATTGGAATGACTCTGTTAAACTATGTTCTTTATTGCTGCTGAAAGGCAAATCACTGACAATTATAGGAGAGGGAAGGGAACAGAAATGTTAACAGTGTCCTAAAGAGGTCCTTGTATGCAACTTGCTCCCATGGGCATGGTTTTCTTACGTGCTTCATTTGATTTAACTTTGCCTTTCATTTTCAAAGGGCCTTTGCCAGTGACAGAAGAGACCAAGGACAATTAGCATTTTATATGTATATTTACATCATGCCCATCCAAGGAGCAAAGCCATGGAGTGTAACTCCTCAGTGGTATCCTCTTCTCTACCTCCCACCAGGGAAGTGTTTTAGATCCAGAGACCTTTGTGGCTATGCCTATCTTGGCTCTAACCACCCCTATGTTCCATCCCAGCTTCCGTAAGTGGCATTTAAGGCTCATGTTCCACCTTGACTTCCTAATCCTCTATCAAAACATCAGCCTATGAGATCATCATATTAAGGAATTACAGAACTATAGAATAATGCTTACTGAGAAGAGGGAGCTAAGAGATGATTTATTTTTGACTCCCTCAGGAATCTAAGGGCTCAAAAAGGTGACTGGTCCCAGTTGCTCAAAACCACTCATGGATGCTGGTGGTGTATATGTTACTATTTCCAGGCAACAGCTTTGCATTTTAATAAAGGACTATAGTCATTAAATCATTAGGAAGATGAAAATTTCAGGCATTCTGGCAAGCCAGTAGGAAGAGAAATCTTTGAGCAAGTAGAGCCTTAGATAGGTATTTCTTAGATCATAAGATGTAGAACTTGATAACTGTCACTTGAGGTGAACACCATTAGTGAGGTCAAGCATGTAGATTTCATCTGAAAAGTTGAGCAACACTTCTCTTACTCCCTTTCTTTCTTTTCTCTCAAACCCATGATCGATACATGGATAGGTAGATATAGATACTATATCTGCTAGATTCTAACAAAAAGAAAGGTAGGTGTATGTACCACTTATTTTAGATTCTCTATTATGGACATTAAGCAACATCTTTAGCCATGATTATACTACAAGGACACTCCCACTGGAAACGTGTATCCAAATTGTGATGAGAGGCACAATGGCTGATTTTGTTCTCAAAGAAATTATTGACTTGTTATCTTTGATCTCTGTTTCATCATCTCCAGTCATCCTTTTCTATGTTCATTTATTTTGTTTATTTATTTACTTTCCACCCTCCACTTAAACATTGGGCCACGTTGAAGCTTTGAATGTCTTCCAAAGCTTTACTCAAAAAAACCTGGATAGATTCGCTTCCTAAGGATTTTTGATGCTGGCTATCAGTTTTACATTATTTTCCTTTAAAATCAGCTTCTAAAAAGCCTGTTGAACATTAGAATTTCATATTCAGTCATGGTTCTAGGAGTTTAAAATACAGTTCTTCATCGATGCAAAAAATCTTCAATAAAATACTGGCAAGCCAAATCCAGTAGCACATCAAAAAACGTATCCACCACAATCAAGTTGGAGTCATCCCTGGGATGCAAGGCTGGTTCAACATACGCAAATCAGTAGATGTAATCCATAACATAAGCAGAACCAGTGACAGAAACCACATAATTATCTCAGTTGATGCAGAAAAAGCCTTTGATAAAATCCAACATCCCTTCATGTTACAAACTTTCAATAAACTAGGTATTGATGGAACATACATCAAAATTAGAAGAGCTATTTATGACAAACCCACAGTCAATATCATACTGAATGGGCAAAAGCTGGAAGTATTGCCTTTGAAAACTGGTGCAAGACAAGGATGCCCTCTCTCACCACTCCTATTCAACATAGTATTGGAAGATCTGGTCAGGGTAGTAAGGCAAGAGAAAGAAAGAAATGGTATTCAAATTGGAAAAGCAGAGGTCAAATTTTCTCTGTTTGCAGATGACATGATTCTCTATCTAGAAAATCCCATTGTTTTTAATAAAGGACTATAGTCCTTAAACCATGAAGAAGATAAAAACTTCAAGCACTCTTGGGAGCACTCAGCCCAAAAACTCTTTAAGATGATAAGCAACTTCAGCAAAGTCTCAGGATTAAAAATCAGTGTGTAAAAATCATAAGCATTCCTATACACCAACAATAGACAAGCAGAGAGCCAAATCGTGAGTGAACTCCCATTCACAATTGCTACAAAGAGAATAAAATACCTAGGAATACAGCTAACAAAGGATGTAAAGGACCTCTTCAAGGAGAACTACAAACCATTGCTCATGGAAATAAGCGAGGACACAAACAAATGGAAAATCATTCCATCCTCATGGATAAGAAGAAGGAATATTGTGAAAATGGCCATATTGTCCACAGTAATTTATAGAGTCAATGCTATTCTCATCAAACTACCATTGATAGTCTTCACAGAATTAGACTACCTTAAAATTCAAATGGAACCCAAAAAGAGCCTGCTAGCCAAGATGATACTAAGCAAAAATCACAAAGCTGGAGGTATCATGCTACATGACTTCAAACTATACTACAAGGCTATAATAACCAAAACAGCATGGTACTGGTACCAAAACAGACATATGGACCAACGAAACAGAAAAGAGACCTCAGAAATAGGACCACACATCTGCAACCATCTGATCTTTGACAAACCTGACAAAAACAAGCAATGGGGAAAGGATTTTCTATTTAATAAATGGTGCTGAGAAAACTGGCTAGCCATACGCAGAAAACTGAAACTGGACCCCTTCCTTATACCTTATACAACAATTAACTCAAAATTGATTTAAGACTAAATGTAAAACCCCAAATCATAAAAATCATAGAAGAAAACCTACACAATACCATTCAGGACATAGGCATAGGCGAAGACTTCATGGCAAAAACACCAAAAGAAATTGCAGCAAAAGCCAAAATTGACAAATGGGATCTAATTAGACTAAAGAGCTTCTGAACAGCAGAAGAAACTATCATCAGGGTGAACAGGCAGCCTACAGAGGGGAGGAAATGTTTGTCATCTATCCATCTAATAAAGGTCTAACATCCAGAATTTACAAGGAACTTAAACATATTTACAAGAAAAAAACAACCCCATCAAAAAGTGGGCAAAGGATATTAACAGTCACTTCTCAAAAGAAGACATTTATGCAGCCAACAAACTTATGAAAAAAAAATTACTGATCATCAGAGAAATGCAAATCAAAACCACCATGAGATACCATCTCATGCCAGTCAGAATGGCAATTACTAAAAAGTCAGGAAACAATAGATCCTGGTGAGGCTGTGGAGAAATAGAAACCCTTTTACATTGTTGGTAGGAATGTAAATTAGTTCAACCATTTTGGAAGACAGTATGGTGATTCCTCAAGTACCTAGAACCAGAAATACCATTTGACCCAGTAATCCCATTACTGGGTATATACCAAAAGGAATTTAAATCATTCTATAAAGACATATGCACACGTATATTTATTTCAGCACTATTTACAATAGCAAAGACATGGAACCAACCCAAATGCCCATCAATGATAGACTGGATAAATAAAATGTTGTACATATATACAATGGAATACTATGGAGCCACAAAAAGGAATGAGATCATGTCCTTTGCAGGGACATGGATGAAGCTGGAAGCCATCATCCTCAGCAAGCTGACACAGGAACAGAAAACAAAACACCATCTGTTCTCACTCATAAGTGGGAGTTGAATGATGAGAAGACATGGACACAAGGAGGAGAACAACACACATGAGGGGCTGTAAATGCAGGGGGTGAGGGGAGGGAGCGCATCAGAACAAATAGCTAATGTATGTCTGGCTTAAAACCTAGGTGACAGGTTGAAGGGTTCAGCAAATGACCATGGCACACGTATAGCTATGTAACAATGTTCTGAGCATTCTGCACACATATCCTGGAACTTAAAGTAAAAAAATTAAAAAATTAAAAACAAATAATAATAAAATAAAATGTGGCTCTTGTTTTTTCCCCCAAACACAAAATCCTCATAAATGTAACATACTTAGAGATAGAGAGAGGAGAAAGCTAGAAAAAGATTGATGCTGAGGAAGGATGATGCTGAAGAAGGATGCTGAGGAAGTCTGAAGGTCAAGCTTAGAAAGGCAGCAACCATATGCCAGACATGTCTTTGTTCCATCTTTGGATCAACTTCTCTCCAATGGTACCTATCTGTAAACTAGAAAAGACAGTTTACTGCTATGTTAGACAGAGAATAGAGTCAGGAGTCAGGAGAATCACATTCTAGTCCTACCTGTTCTACAAACTAGCTATTGGCTCATGGGATAGTACATTAAATGGGGCCAGGTAATTTTATGATTTACATAAATATGATAATACCTATGTCACTTTTCTAGGATGATGTGAGGATCAACTTAGCAACATGTGCTGAATAGATAGATAAACAGTAGGTAGGAAAGTGTTTTGAAAAGTCAACTATATTTGACAAAGGCAAAGTATGCAACAACGGTAAGCATAATTCTCTCACCTGGCTGTAGAGCTGCTATGGTGGTGTGACTTGCTCAGTTTGTGATCAGACTTACTCAGTTCTAATTTGCAGGTTTGTTATCTCAACCCCACTTTTTCTCCTCCCACAGTTTGAAGATATTTCTCTGTCCTGTAATTTAGATTCCCAACAATTCTTACATGTGAATGATAAGATTTAGCTTGTTCACTTTCTGTTGCTGGGTATGTGCTTTGATATTTGAATGTTTATATAGGAGCTTTCATTTTCTCCTCTGGTCCTTGATTCAGGATATACAGAAACTTTTCCCAGTG
Organism: Cacajao melanocephalus; assembly: GCA_963573385.1. Lineage (NCBI taxonomy): Eukaryota > Metazoa > Chordata > Mammalia > Primates > Pitheciidae > Cacajao > Cacajao melanocephalus. The sequence continues at coordinate 10,669 of CAUYLG010060649.1, forward strand.
TGTGTGTGCATGTGTGTGTGTGTGTGTGTACACACACTATATATAATGTATATTATATATAGATACATTGTTATATATAGATACCTATGTCATTTATATAAATATAAAAATATATAAATATAAATATATATAAATATAAAAATTTGTTATATATAAATAAATATAAATATAAATATATATATAATAAAAATTTGCTATATATTATTATATCTTACCTATCTCTCTATATTTACACTATACATCTATATCTATATATCAATACATAGGGCACAGTCAGTGCTGCAGCTTTGGACAAATGGCCTTTGTTGTGTGTCCTCAGCATCTTGTTTCTATCATGTCTTCCCTCTTTCTAGCATTTCTTCTTTGTCTAGATGCTCAGTACCATCAGGTAGCCCCAGTTCGTTAAGGTAGAATGTAATCCACACTATGGCTTTTACTAATTTATTGGTTGCCTCGCTGACATTTTCTTATATTTAAAGGAGATGGTGATAAACTGTCATATAGACTAAAACAATGATGTTGGGAGTTCTGGCTGACATGGAAATCTGAGATGAAAGCCTCTCCAGATCCAGATCCACAGAAATGCTGAATAAAATATGTCAAACATTTAACAAACTTTTAGAAAATTTAGAAACTCCGTCTTCAATATGGTCAGAATGCTGAGCACATGCTGAAGCCAAAAACGAAGGAAAATTTTTAATTAGCATAATGGCTGGGTCTTGGAACTTCAAAATCCACTTGGGAAGATGAGCCCAAGTTCCAGACTTCTTTGAGAAGAACTAGAGATGAACTACTTGCATAAAATCTGGAGTAAGGAAAAGCTTCCCATTAGAGAAACTGGGGACTTTAAACCAGGGGAAATATCAAAGGAGTATCCTGAGGCCCTTGGTGGAAATAGTCACCTGCAAGTATTTATAATATCAGGCCAGTGAAACATGATTATGTTGGATGAGAATTCACAGCATCCACTGGGTACAGTGACCTCAAGAAACTAATTTAAATGTCAGAACTGGAGAAAATTAAAATGCTTGATAGCAGCAAATGTTAGGATATTTTCATACCTAGAGCATGGGATTCCTGTTGAACACGCTTCATCCCTCCTGCTTCTCACCCACTTCATGAGATGAGTGTAAATGTTACAAACCATAAAAGGAATTACCATACTAGAGAAAATATTTATGCTTCATTAATCAAGAATTTTTAAGAAGCTGTAGGAGATTTTTAAATGAGTACTTTTAAGTGCTCAAAGAGATATAGAAAGATAAAGAAATTATAAGAAAAGTGTGAAAAAGAATAGATTTGAAAAAAGAACTAATGGAAAATACTGATATAAGAATGTAAAGTTAAGGTAATTAAACATTCAGTAAATGAATTGAATAATAGAATAGGTCTAAACAGTGAAATTAATGAATTGGAAAATGGATGAGGCAATCACTCATAATATTGCTCACCAACAAAAAGATGTTAAATTGGAAAGACAAGTGAAGAAATGCAGACGATAGTATAAGAAATTAGAACATAGTCCTAACAGGATATCCAGAAAGAGAGAATGACAAAAGAGAAAGAGGATAAAAATAACAATAAAAACATTTCTAGAATGGAGGAAAGACTGCCTCAGTTTAAGGAAACCACTAAACAACAAGCATTTAAAAAAATCTACACTCAGTAGTGAGACTACAAAGAAAAATATCTGAAAACCCACCAGAGAGGAAAGACAGATTACTAAAAATTAGACTGACAGCTGACTTCACATGAGCAACAATAAATATCAAAAGATAAAAGCTTCATGTGCTGAATAGAAATTATAGCCCAGGTTTATGAGTTCATTAATAGCTCAGAAGAGGTAAAGAAGACATTTTCAGATGTGCAATAACTGATGAGAGAAACCACTCATAAATTTTTTTTTTTTTGAGATGGAGTTTCGCTCTTGTTACCCAGGCTGGAGTGCAATGGCGCGATCTCAGCTCTCCGCAACCTCCGCCTCCCGGGTTCAAGCAATTCTTCTTCCTCAGCCTCCCGAGTAGCTGGGACTACAAGTGTGTGCCACCATGCCCAGCTAATTTTTGTATTTTTAGTAGAGATGGGGTTTCACCATGTTGACCAGGATGGTCTCAATCTCTTGACCTCGTGATCCACCCGCTTTGGCTTCCCAAAGTGCTGGGATTATAGGTGTGAGCCACTGGGCCCGGCCATAAATTTTAACTAAAAGGACAATTAAACAATTTTCTTCAACAAGAAGAAATTTATACCCAGAAGAAACAAATAGAGTTTAAGAAGCAAAGTCTCTGGTAAGTTATAGTAATATTAAATACTTATGCAGTTAAGAATAATACTAGTTTTGGGGAATTTAAAAACTAGATACAACTAAAATACTGAACAAAAATGACATGGAAAATTACAAGAGGGAGACTAGAATTAAAGCATTCTAAGGCTCTCATGTTGTTCAGATAAAGCAAGGTGACACTGATTAATTTTGAGACTTCATAAATATATTTTTAAGAATTGTAAAGTAACTATAACTTAATATGAACAGAACTTATAACTTCCAGAACAATAGAGAAGGAGAAAAGGAGGGCTAAAGAAATTGTAGTAACATTTCAAGCCCTAAGAGGAAAGATTCTATTATTGTATGTGTATTTGTGAACATATGTGCATATGTGCTGGATGAGTATGTCTTCTGAGACTACAAAAAAGGTCAGGAGATTGAGACCATCTTGGCTAATATGGTGAAACCCTGTCTCCACTAAAAATAAAAAAAAAATTAGCCAGGCATGGTGGTACATGCCTGTAGTCTCAGCTACTCGGGAGGCTGAGGCAGGAGAATCACTTGAACCCGGAAGGCAGAGGTTGCAGTGAGCCAAGATCACGCCACTGCACTCCAGCCTGGGCGACAGAGCGAGACTACATCTCAAAAACGACAAAAAAAAAAACAAAAAAAGAGTCTCTATTTCCATGAGGCCCTGTACATGTCCTAACTAAATCTGAAGTATAGTTTTCACATCTGTAGACACAGAATGACATCTTTTTTTTTTTTTACAGGTTATTTTGTTGCAGCAAGTACAATTACACATGTTGCTGCACTCAATAGATTCTTTTTCTCTGGGAAACCAGGCTGCAGGTGCCTCTAGGGTCCCTTTTACATCTTTGTTTTCCAGTCAGTTTTTGAAGGAGCCCAAGGTCTTTCTTTTTCTTGTGTTGCCAAGCTTGTATTCTGAAGATGTGATGTCTCTTACATTGATTTCTCTCTAACGATATTCAACATCCGTCGACTATAATGATAAACCTATCACAGAATCCCTTTCAGAGAAGTCTCCATCCGCAGCACTGTCTAGACTCAGCCTTTGTGGAGGAGGGCACAAAGCAGCGCAAAAAAGTCAATGGGGCTCTACTTTCTTGTTATCTTTCCAAAATGTTTAACAAAAATCTTTTCTTATGAAAGTGTCTTCTTGGTGATTTGTTTTTATTTGGCAAGGCCTTCGGTTCAGACTAGCGGTAACATGATCCTTGCAGGATTCTACTGTTTTCCACACTGGCATCTGAATTCTTTCCACTTACCACAGTCATGAGTGAGTTCTGGTTTTCTTGAACTATGAATTCTTTCTTGTCTCTTTTAATATTTTAATGGCCATCGGTTTCCCCTAAAACATTTTGTCAACATACATTTACGTGAAAAAAGCAGGTTATAAAAGAGCATGTGTAATGTAATCTCATTTTTTAAATATATATGTAAATAGTGAAAAGGTTGTGGAAAGCTGTTCATCAAAATATAACCATGGATATCTTATTGTAGAATTATGTAAAAGTTTTGTTCTTTATAACTTTCTACATTATTTGGTTGTTTTTTCTATAGCGGGCATGTATTACTTTCATAATTGTAAAAAAAAATCCTTTCTTAATTGTGAAAAACAAAATCTGAAGCACTTCTATAAGGGGCAGCATTCCTGAATCCACAGCTTGGAGTGTCTATAGGTTATCAAAGGAAGGCATACAGTGAGTATATAGAGGTGTTCTGGGAAATAATGTATACAGTGGAGTTTGGTGAGCTTCCTTGAAAAACAAATTTGATGTCTACTTTGCTTTTCCTATTCAACTGCAAGTAGGTTTATTTTAGAAAAAAGGCCTAGTGAAGTGTTTCAGAGGTGGCCATGGACATATTGAAAGATGGTGAGACCAGCATGGACTTCTATCTTGTAGACTGTGTACCTCAGACCAGAGGAGTGAGCTTTCTTAGAAGAGTACCACCCTATCCTTCTAACCCTGCTCTAATTTTTCCCCCTGACCATCTCCAAAACTCACCATCTTACTTCCTATATAAGTTACTCAATTTTTTTAAAAAAGGTTATTGTTCATTTGTCTGTCTCCTGTTCCGAGAATCTAAACTATATGAAGGCAAGGATCTCTGTTTGTTTTGGTCAATGTTGTCTGTGGTGTCTAGCACACAGTATGTGCTCCGCAAATATGTGTTGAAGGTAGGAAGGAATAAATGTGAATGGTTGTCTATAAGGAGAGAGGTATGGTACAGTGCAGGCAAGGGAATGGCATGAGTGGAGATAAGAAGGTAAGAAGAAAAAGAATAGCATGGGCATGGGGCCATGGGGAGTCTGACCTGGCAGCAGGGAGGGTCCTTGAGGATGAAGAGTAGCAAACAAAGTTTAATGATTGGACTGGGAAAAGATGATAAAAAGGGCTGGAAAATAAAACAGAAGAGAATCAAAATAAGGGATGAACAAACTCAAGGGGATGGGCTGAGAGCAGTACAGAATTTCCTGACATGGCCTTAAATCAGGGCTCCAGCATTGATTGATACAGAAGCATTGATTGATTTACTGTAAAGGAAAAGTGGACACTGGTATGAGATTTGGAATAAGAATGGGCTAGATGGTTTCTTTGTCAGTCTGTGATCATGGTACCTGAGGCAAACATTCAGAGTTTAAAGGCTTTGCATTTGGAATTATTTTCTCTTCAAACTACCTGACAATGCAAGACAGCTGTACTCATGCAGAAACAGAACACTTAGGGAGACACAGACCTTTTTCTTTAGGCTTCTTTGAAACTCTAATTAGATGAAGTGGATCTGTGCCTTGTGCTTAGCTCTGATTTTTTTCATACAGTGCATTTGGGAGGCACACCGTGAATATGTATTTGAGTATTTTGGTGGTGCTCATTTGTGATGGGTATGGATAGAAATGGAACTCACTCAGTATAAAATGTTGACATGCTACAATGAGCACGCCTTTGCTGTTTCTGAAAAGAGACAGCAAGCCTTTTTGCTTAGCCGAGCTTTTGAGGGTGACATGTCAGAGAGCTCCTCCTGCCATGCAGAAATCATGAATTATATTAGAAAATGGAAATAGTAATTAGGATGGGCAGAACTGAGAACCCTGTTTTCTTTCCAGCTATGTGCATACCTGTTATAAGATTTCCAAGCTTTCATGAAGAAGTATTTTAATCTTCATCTTCTTTGATGGTCCTAGAGGATTTTGTTTTACTCTTTCTAGATTATTCCAAGGAAGGCCCAAGATAGGTCTTTCAATTCTAGAACTGAAAGGAAATCTGAGGAGGTCTATACCAGGCAATACATTATTTCCTTGAGATTATCCTCTTGACATCCTTGCCTGAAGGGAAGAAGATAGACTCTCTCAGCCTTAGGGAACCTGTCTCAGACATTTAAAGAAGTGAAGATAAAGAAAACACCCTGGAGAAATGGTGCAATGATGGTAGCTTAAAAGACCTTAAGCTAACCAGGCTGGGCGTGATGGCTCATGTCTTTTATTCTGTCATGTTGGGAGGCCAAGGCAGGCGGATTGCTTGAGCCTAGGAGTTCGAGACCAGCCTGGCAACATGGCGAGACCTTGTCTCTATAAGAAATACAAAAACTTGTTGGTGTGTGCCTGTAGTCCCAGCTACTTGGGAGGCTGAGGTGGGAGGATCACCTGAGACCAGGGAGGTTGAGCGTACAGTGAGCCATGATTGCCCCGCTGCACTCCAGCCTGCATGACAGAGCAAGACCTTGACAAAAAAAAAAAAAAAAAAAAAAAAAAAAAAGTGGGCCTTAACCACCTGCCTACTAGGTATATAGCCATTCATTTTAGAAATATTTCTAGGGGCATAGAGGGGAAAAGTTCACATTCTTCCATATCATATTGCATGCTATAGGGTCCTTAAGATGAAAACTTACCTTCCAATTTTTGGAAATTTACCTTCCAATTTATTTTCCCCCAGTGACTTAGCTCTGCAGTATTAACCCTGTGACTCAAAGCTGGTCAGCCACACCTGTCATTAAGGATTATTTGAAATGAGAAGAAAACCAGACTAGTATCAATGGGGGAAGGAGAAGATTTTGCATGCTAAAGAAGGAATGATAGAACAAGAGCAGAAAAACACAACATCCTGAAAACAGAATTATCAGAGCAATGGGATAAGTCTCACAAGGGGCAGGGAAAATAATTTGACAAAGGTGTGGGAGTCCAAATTCAATGCCCTTGATAAAAAGCTGAAAAATTCATTGCCATTAACATTTTCTCCTCTATATAGGATGATCACAGAACCTCCACATGGGTTTATATATCACTGTATCTTTTGAATTCTTTCAAAGGACATAGTTTTGCTTTTAATCACTCATTAGTGAATACTGGAGCAGTATTTCCTTTTTTCATGACTTCAAATGGTGCATAGTAAGCTCTAAAGAGCCACATGTATTGATGAGGTTTGTCATTCCTAGATTCCAGGGACAGGAGCAGGTTAGTGACAAAGAGACAGAGGTTAATGAGGAAGGCCTGAAGATGTGGCATATTTGGTTCAGTCAAACTTTTCCGTTTTCATATAAACAGAGGATTGCTAAGAGGCAGAGACTAGCTATAGTGCATGTACTGACCAGACACAGTCTATTTTTTTTATGCCTAACATTGACAACAGTTTCTGGAAAAAGGAAGAATATAGCAGATCCTATAGCATTGGAAGAAGCATACCAAGACCATCCGATTTCTACAAGTGAGAAAACCAAGCTTGAGAATAGCCATTATTCACTTGACTTTCTCTAGAGGAGATCAGGAAAACACTGTCGCTTTTTCAATTGGAGTAGGCTATGTCTTTTTGTGGCTTCATTCCTGTCCGAGTTTAAGGAAGTACTGATAAATTTTACTCTATCCTCAGCAAGGAGAAGCACTTCTTAGAGCTAAGAGCTCTGGTTGCACTAATCTATCCCAGGAATGGTTTGCCACTTCTCCTGTGTGTGGTTCTGATTGGAATGAGCAGGGTGTGCACATTTATTATTTACTCAGTGAATGCAATCCATAACAAAGGAGAAACTGAACAATTAATAATAGCCCTAAAGTGAATTTTACATGTACCCTGATTTGACTATGTAATTAGGCTAAGATAAATGGGCGTATATAAATTTCTGATTTCTCTGGTTCTCATAAGCCCAGGCTAAGGTATAGCCATTCTTTGGAGGCCTGACTTGACTTCGGCTCTCCTAAGTCAATGACGCTAAGCAGTTTTAGATGTAACTTGAATCTGTCTGTTCCACGGAGACTACTATACTATCAGGACATTGATGGACGCATTCCTAGCATCTTGCCTAGAGAATCATGGGTGAGGCATAAAAAGGAAAAAGAAAAAAGAAAAACACATGTTCTGATGAATTCAGATACAGTTATCCCAGTGCATGAAGCAGCTTCTTTTCTTCTGTTCCTGTTTGAACTTTCAGAGCTCAGTGGGAGCCACTGTGCATAACGTGATCAAATGACAAGGATTGTGGGAGCCTGCAACCTCTTTAGGAAGACTTCAGATTCCCAGTATGACTTTGAATCTGATCATTAATATCTGCCACTCAGAACACTTTCCCTTCTCTTCTTTGATAATTAAAATCCTACTGTCTCCACGAAACCTTCTCCTGCTTCTCTGCCTCACATAGATCTAACTCCCACCTCTTTCACCTGCTTCAGCACTCAAGATCTGGACAGCAACATTTAGGGGTTACCGATATTCTGGTTTATCCTGTTTTACATGAATTCCAATTTCTATAACTACATTATACATTTCTTAGGGGTTAGAACCAAATCCTATCTGTTCTTTTAACTCCTCATATGGAAGACTGGCAGCGATGAATGGATAGCTAGATTGATAAAAACAGTTTAGGAGCTACTAATAAGAATGAATATAAGTGACGTGCTGGTTTTTTTTCTGATTATACAAAGTCATAAACAGCTAGGGGAAACACATTTTCAAGTGGTGAGGAGCACCTATTTTGTTTATTACTGTTTCCTCCAGGAACCTTCTCGCCCTCCCACCTTCCCTCATTCCTTTTATACACCACACTTAAAATTGGAGGCATAACCTTGTTCAAGAATGTGCAAAACGGGAACATGGTAATGAACTCTTGTTGCCGCTATAAACTTGATGAATGGCTTGTGGAGGAAGGGCATTAAATGGCAATCTCAATCCAGTGATTAGCTCTGTGGCATTCCTCCTTTGGCACTCATGCAGACCAGAGTAGATTTCATTCTGCTCTAGGTTTCCTGTGGGCTCCATCAGGTGTGCAGAAATGCTACTGGGCCTTGGCTGGAGGGGTGGAGGGGAAAGGAGCAAAGAAAGTCTTTCTTTTTTTTTTTTTTTTTTTTCCCCCAGCACTCTTACTGCCTGTCTTCATCTCACCTCCCCCAACCCACTTCACTCACAATTGTAGCTGTGTTTGATCTGGAAGAAACCTTATGTGCTACATTGACCTGCACTTTTTCTCTGACCTTTGCCCACCTTAGACTGCCAGGACATAAATGGCTATATTTAAACTCCTGCTTCTTGCCTGAGATACAGATTTTCTGTCACAAGAGGGAGTGCTCAGGCTCAATTAGCCCAGGTGAACCATGCAATGGGCTCCTGAAACAGTTGTATGTGAATTGCATTTTTCAGTGTCCAGCTGTGTTTCCAGAGCACCAAGAGAGGGGCTTTCAGAAACTGCAACAGTACTCTTATAAGTGACTAATCATACTAAAAACTGAGGACCATTTTAACAATTAAATATGATCTGACAATGACAAAGAGAATACAAAAACTGTTTTTTTTCCCATAATCATTTGGCTATTAGCAGTGAATTACGTGTTTGTTCTGTGCTTTTCTCTAATTGTTTCCTGTGTATTTTAGCCACAGGAAATGAAGCAGAGGGTGTGTGCCATTTTCTCTTGTATCCTCTACCACACAGGTCCCAACACTGGAATTGTATTTTATAGACCAGCAGCATTGGCTTTGCCTGGGAGCTGGTTTAGGCAGCAGAATCTTAGGTCCCACCCAGACCTGCTCAATCAGACTCTCCACCGTAGTTAGATCCCCCAGTGATTTGTATGCACATTAAAATTTGAGATGCTTTATGTAGGAGACATTGAACAGGAACTCATGAAATGCTCATTGAATTCAACTAAAAGAAAAATCCTTTCTTGCAGAGATGAAATCTTGTATCTTGGCTAAGAGGTTCTGCTTGAATCTACATGTCACTAGAATGTTAATTTCAAGCGAAGGCAGAGAGAGGTAGGCAAAAACAAGAACAAAGAAAGTAAGTCTAGTCGATTTACGAAGTTTTCTTTAAAAAAATATTTTGCTGGGACAGCTTAGGTACATTCTTATTAATGGATATACCTTATTGGAGCATTTTCCTTATGGCGTGGAAAAGGCCAGCTTCACACTTGTATTTTTACTGCTTAAATTAGACATCCATCCACTTCTAAAACATTCTTCTTTTCCCCCAGTGCCACGTGCTCAAGGCTGAGTGGGAAGGATGAGAAATGCTGAGCAAAAACATCTGCATATGAAGGTTGCCTACTTGGCAGAAATTTAAGGGTTACTGTTTTCTTCAGACTTGGACACACTGTTCTGTACTGATGTGACTATAAGATGCTCAAGATCTAATTTATTTTAATAGATGAGAAGCAACATGGCACAAAACAAAGCATTATATGCAGAAAGTGCACAGGATGTGGTATCAGAGGAAGCTCACCTACATGATTTCCTAGATTAGTTAGTCTCAGGCCAGTCACATTTCTCTGAGCTTCATTTCCTCACCTGTGAGATAGGCACAAATACTTGCCGCAGCTGCTACTTAAAGGTTGGTGTGGAAGATTAATGAGCTAATAGGTGTATGAGACATGTTGAAATTATAAAACAGGATATCCACATGAAGATATTAATGGTACTACTACAAACAAAATAGATAACTCTGAATTTGTGTTTATGTATGTCCTACTTCTTCCCGTTAGGGAGCAAGATTATCATTGTCCTATGTCATATATTATCTGGGCTACACTTGTTGCATCATAAATATCTCAGAATAGATTAATGCATGAACTTTGGAGGAAGAATGCCTAGGTTCAAATCCTGGCTTCATCGCTTATCAACTGTGTGCTGTTGGGCAAGTCACATAACCACTTTGACTTCAACCTTCTCACTGTAAAATTAGGATGATGATAAGATTCTTATGATCAGATAAGACAATACATATAAAGTGACTTAGCTCAGTTTCTGGCAAAATAATCATGCAACAAATGGCAGCTGTGATTATTGTTGTGGTTAAGCAACATGAGAACTCCTTGAGTGCAGGGACCATGTATCTTCATCTTTATTGCTCATAGCATCTAGCAGTGACTAGCACATAAATTTCATCAAATCCTGTCTTCATCTAATTAGCACACATTTTGTAGCTCAAGAAGAATTTGTTGAATCATTGATTGGTGGCTCTTCCTCACAGATATACAGGGACTGTTGGAAGTCACAATCTTTTACTCTGTGAACCTTGATAAATCACTTGATGGATTAGCTGGTGTCATTCATCAGCTTGCACTTGTCTTGACTATTTGACTTAACTCTATAAATCTCCTTTTAAAAAGCCTCAACCAGTGATCTCAGATTTGGCCTCATATCTTTAAAGTTAACATGGAGCTTACTCTCTATGCAGAATTGTTTTGTTTTGTTTTGGGACTTGGTGCTGCAGTAAACCACCACCCTTTTTCTCCCAAATCAAATATTTGCTTTACTAAATGAAAAGTTACATCTCAACTGCCTTGACTGGACTGAGAGGTTATATGTATATATGAAGAGAAGAAGAAAAGGAAATTTAAGGGAAGGTATAAAAGGAATACATTTTAAACAAGTATGTGATGACTGGCACCTCAATTTTTAACATTCAGTAAAGAAAAAGAAAAATAAGCCTGAGTTTTCCACCCGGTCAGAGAGTGAAGAGCCCATCCTCAATAGATGGATCTTTAAAGCACTAATGTCAGTGTGCTTACAGGATGATCATCTTGCTCTCAAATCTAAGTGTATGTACACACAGACTTTGCAGTCCAAACAAGTAAGTCAGCCAGGATATGGTTTTTAATGTATTAATGCAAATGTCTTTAAGCATATGTTCCATACTGACTAAAATCCCACCATTAGCAATTCAGTCCTTTGGATTGGGCATTACCCACTTCATGATTTTTAAAAAAGCCAAATTGTGTTGGAGGAGGCAGTTCCCAAACTCCTTAGACTTTTGGTGTCAATAAGTTATTCAGATGCTGCTGTGCTTACTGGGAAAGAAGAATTACAAACAAGATTTAAAAACCTGAGAGCTTATCTAAAGAAAGATGAGGTGATAAACATTTTATTGGCTTGATTACCATTTTACAAATCTGTACATATATCCAAACTTCACATTATATAGCTTATTATTGCTATTTTTTTTTTTTTTTTGAGATGGAGTCTTGCTTTGTTGCCCAGGCTGGAGTGCAGTGGCATGATCTTGGTTACTGCAACCTCTGCTTCCCAGGTTCAAGTGATTCTCCTGCCTCAGCCTCCCGCGTAGCTGGGTTTACAGGTGCCCACTACCATGCCCAGTTTTTTTTATATATATTTTTAGTAAAGACAGGGTCTCACCATGTTGGTTAGGCTGGTCTTGAACTTCTGACCTCAAATGATCCACCCACCTCAGCCTCCCAAAGTGCTGGGATTGCAGGTAAGAGCCACCATGGCCAGCCTGTACAGCTTAAATATACATAATTTTTATATGTCAATCATACCTCAGCAAGACTGGAAAGAAAAAGTTTGAGATGATTAAAAAAATAGTAAAACAAAAAATAAAAAGTGGTTTTCTTAAAAAAGTGGGGCTCTGAAAAGTTGGGAAAGGAACCAAGAGGTAGAGATTACAAATTAATAAACTTCGCCTGCCATTATAATTCCAGTGTGCCTAACTAACCCTGTGCTAGGTGCTCTGGAGGAATATGAGAAGAGGGAAGGGACAGGATTAGTAGTCAGTGTGTAGTCAGGCTGAGATACTGTGAGTGGGAATCCTTAGTATTTATACCTTGAATTTGCATGCACTTTTAACTATTCAAAGTGTGCTCACATCCAAGTGCAAATTTTATGTTTATAAAACATTTGGCATCAACAATTGCTATCTCTCTGCCCAGATTCTCTCAGAACCTGAAACCCACTGGCATGGCTAACTTCTGCTTCATTCATTTAGGCTCCTCTGGCATTTATTCCAAGCTCCTGTACTTTTCCTTTCTGCCTGTTTAACTTCTGGAATGGTCTGAACTATAAAAACACATCTTTGGTCATTTGATTGCTGTGTAGGCTGGCCAGGGTAAATCTGAGCACTGAAGGGGAGATTTATGAAGTATAAGATTCAGGTAATTTATTTGTTGGAAGGTGGACAGGCAAGTGGGTCCATATTCCATTTGAATCTTTTACTGTTTAAAGCATCTTATTAAGTCATAAACAGCCCAGATGGATGTGGTTGTGATGGGCATGGGCTAAATGAGGAAATAAAAATAAGTCGTTTGTGCATTGATTGGAGCTTACCTTTAGATTGCTTCTTTTTATTTTAAAGCCATCTATTTAAAAAAAAAAAAAAAAGCTAGCAAAGTCCCCAGAGCAGAGCCACAAGGATATTTTTAACTTGAGTATTACGCTGCCTTAATTGTATCTTCACTGGATAGACACTGAGTTACTGGCAAGGGGGAAAAAAGGCCAGTTCATTTTCCGGTATATCTCTGAGCACTGACAAATATAATTCACTGGAAGGTGTCACACACAGCTTGCTTTGTCAAGGGAGAGTCCAAAGCAAAAGTGTGGCTGAAGCAGAAGTTGTAAAAGATAAGATAACCTCACTTGGCTGTTGATTAGAAAATGGAAGAAGATTGTGTTTGATGGCAAGTCAGAAATGCCTTGAGTAACCTCTGTTCTGTCGTGGCACCTGGAAGTCTTAGCTGCTGAATGAAAGGTACCAAGCATAAGTCACCAGGACCATGAAAGTTTGGAGTATCAAATGGCCAAGAGGGTGGAGGATATTTGAAATGACTGATGTAAATGAGGGCATATCTGTGCTCTCTCAAGCCAGGGAACATCTATGACATACATCTTTATTACCATAAGCTTATTAGCCCACAGTGGTCCTCTTGCCTGCATTTTTCCTATATTTTCTTCCTTGTAATCTCTTCCAGCCAAGGAAATCCCACTCTATCCTCATGGATAAAGCATAAGTAACTGAGGTGTGAAGAGTTATAATGAGTATTGGGTTGGAGGCATCTATAAAATTACAGATCTCAAAAACTCTGCTTTCTTTATCAGATTCATATAGTCCCTACTCTAATATATAAAAAGGAATAAAAACCCAAATAAAAGAAAGAAGCAGAAAATCCAAACATATAAATAAAATGCTAGTAACTTATTCCCTTTCTGATCTGGGCAGTTCTTAGATATTGTAGAGTTTATTTTAAGGACACACCTAGCAAGTTAAAAATAAAGAGACTTAATGGAAACACTAAAACCACATCAACCCAAAAAGTGACAAGAAAAGAGCTTCTTGTGTTCTTGGTTGAAGCAATAAATACAACAAAAATAGTTATTTTCAGAATACTTACGTAGAACAGGAAATGACATAAGGACTTTCACCTTCTAGACATTAACTCATGTTGGACCTAGGTCAATAATAGCAACTTAATTGGCCCAACTCCTACATTTCCCAACTGATAACTAAGTTAATTTGCAACTTAACAGCTAGCTCAGTTTGCAAGCCCTTGGACTACAGCTACTCTCAGCAGGAGCTTTACCCAGAAATGAGTTAGCAAGCTGGAACTTGAAAGTAAAATAGCTCGGAGAAGAGGTTTCCTTCACTCTATGACTATAGCAGTAGAAAATGACTCTAGGTTCTGGTTTGTGACAGTCCCAAGGGCTTAGGCACAGACATCCTCTCCTCTAATAATAAATGTCACCAAAGGAAGTTTATAGCTTCAATTTTCTCATCAATCCCTCTTTCACTTTAGTAAGAACATGTAGGAAAATGGTAGATTCCAACTAAAAGAAGCCTTGTGTGGCAGAAAGGACCAGACTACCTTGGATTTAAATCCTAGCTTCACCACGTAAGGATCCTCCTCTGATGTTGCTTGGTTTCTTACCTTCTGTGAATGTCAGTATCCCTGTCTATAAAGTGTGGATTAACTGAGATGTAGTGTTTAAAAACACCTGACCCAGAATAGATGTGGAATAATTGTTGATTTAAAAATCAACTTTGTTGAAGTATAATTTGACAAATAATAAAATGCATTCATTTTAACTCTTCCATCTGTAACTACTACCATAATCAAGATACAAAATATCTTCACCATGTTAAAAATGTTTCCTTGTCTGCCTTCCCAGACAATCCTCATCACTACCCTGGGAACCAGGCAACTACTAATCTTTCTGTTACCATAGATTAGATTTTCTTCTTTTTTGAGTTTCGTATAAATAGAATCATATGGTATACCTTCTGTGTCTGGCTTCTTTGCTTACTATAATGCTTTTGAGAGATTTATCCATGTTGCTTTACATATTAGCAGTGTATTCTTTTTTATTACTGTTGAGTATTAAGCTGTGTGAATGTCATACCATTTGTCTACCCCATTGACCTGCTGATGGATATTTGAGTGACTTTCTGTTTGGGGCTATTATGAATACATCTGTTATGAACATTCTTGCAGTCTCTGTGTGGAAACATGTATTTATTTATCTTGGGTCAATATAAGAAACTTACAAACTGTTTACCAAAGAGGTTGTATCACTTTAAATTCTCACTAAAGATGTATAAGAGTTCCAGTTGCTCCACAGCCTCACCAATAACCTAGTATTATTAGCTTTTACTTTTGGTCATTTTAGTGGGTGTGGAATAATATTTCATTATGGTTTAAAATTGCATTTTGCTAATGACTAATGATGAGGATTTTTTCATGTGCTTATTGCCAATTTGTAATCTTCTTTTGTGAAGTTATCTGTTCAGATATCTTGCCCATTTTAGATTGTGTGTCTACTTATTTTTTACTTCTTTGTATGTGTAAAGATATGTTCTTGATACAAGTCCCTTTTCAGATATATGTATTACAAATATTTTCTCTCATTCTGTGGTTTGATTGTCATTTTCTTGATGGTGTCTTTTTTTCCTATTTTTTAATTGTGTCTTTTGAAAAGCAAAAGTTTTTCCTTTTAATGAAGTCCAAAATAACACTTTTATGTTTAATGTGTTCTACTTAAGGAATCTTTGCCTATCCTGAGATTGTAAAATATTTTCTCCTAACAGTTTTAAAATTTTAGTTTTTGCATTTAAGTCAATTATCCATTTAAAGTTAAATTTTGTTTATAACATGAGGTGTAAGGGTAGGGTTTATTGTTTTTCCTACATGGATACAAAGTTGATTCAGCATCATTTGTGGGAAAAAAAACCTATTCTTTTCCTATTGAATTCTATAAAATAAATTCCTTCAGGATATAGACGATGAGAGAATTTTCCCAACTCATTTGATAATACAAGTAGAACAAAATCAAACAAGAAATGATATGAAAATAAATATACAGACTAATACTGCCACAAAAATATAGATAAAACATTTTGAACAAAATATTAGCAAGTCAAAATTTGTTAATGTGTGTGGACCATTTTTAACAAATACAAAGCAGATCATGTCACTTTGTTGATCAAAACATCCCATTTAATCTCAATCACACTGACACCCAAACGTGTCCCCATGGTCTATCAGGTACTACATGACTTCACTCCCAGCTTACTCTTTGATCTTATGTCCTGCGAATCTCCTCTTTGTTTTATTCTCCAGCTACAACATGTAGATACACTTTACATGCTCATGAATGTTCTTTGCACAAATCGGATTCTGACTAAACTATCATCTACCTCAGTGGTTTTCAACTCTAGATGTACATTAGAATCATCAAGGGAGATTTAAACAATGATTAATGTTTAGACCCTGTCCTGGATAAATGAAATAAAAATCTCTGGAAATGATATTTGGGTGTGTACATTATTTTTAAAGTTCTCCAGGGGGTTCTAAAGTGCAACCTAAGAAGAGAACCACTCAACATCATTTCCTTGTTATTCGCAGGGACTGAAATCTCTTCCCATTCAAAGATCTAACTAGTCTAACACTGGACTTCCACTTTTTTTTTTATTTTTATTTTTAACCAGGAGCCAGTAGAATCATCAGCCTCTCCTTTTTGCTTTGAGTAAGTAGGACTCAGGGCTGCTTTGCCCGTTAACTCCCAGAATCACAGAAGGTTGGGTTAGGAAGGAACTTAAGTCATCTAACAAGGAGATTCTCTGAGGGGCAAAGCTGAGTGGAACCCATATTTTCTAGCACTGTTGCAGTTACAGTTACTCGATTTACTTCCTTTCCTTTTATCTGTGCTGAGTGATCCTGAAGAATGGAGAATTGGGAGGCTCCTCAACTTTTTTAATGTGCTTGCAATAATTCTCATTTAATAAATCTCTTTCTCTAACAGTCCCTCTGTTAAGTTAACTTTTCTTTCCCCAGTGATCTGGGGGTGGAGGCTGGAGTGTCAGACTAGTGTTCTAATTTTTATATGCAAATAAATCACTTGATTATATTTTTTGTCCTTATGTTATCATGAATATTTCAAATGAATTTTATGTAGTTCATATTTATGGTTTGGGAGCTATTTCACATTTTGGCTCACCGCCACCTCATCTGCATATACCATATCTCAGCTGATGTTGATTGGTCTCATTTACATATTCATCATGCTCCTATTTCGAAAGACATTTTGTTATAAACTAGCTTTTCCCCCCACCTCCAGTGTTATAATAACACATAGATGTGTTTTTAAATTGAACTCATTTCCATACATAATTTTTCTGGTTACCATAAATCACCGCATTGTCACCTACTCCCCCCACCCTATTCAGTGTAATCTTCACACTTTATACCAAGCTGACATATGGCTCTGAAGTAATTAAAGACAATGTAAACAGTTTACAGTGCACTTTGCAAAGCCACTTCACATTGCAGAGTTTAATGATTTCTTTTTTCCCCCAGCAAGTCTCAAAGCAGTGAAGAATAGGGAGGTTTGAGATAGTGATGCAGATAAAAGCTAAGGTGTGAACAGTGGCCATTTCATTTCTAATGGAGAAACTTCTGTTCCTGGTTCTTCAAAAAAATAAAAAAAGATCCTTTCCCTATTGACTTCTGATAGAAGTAGAGGCGGCTGGGTTAAGCTGGGCTAATGAATAAGGAAGAATCATCAGCAAGGGTTGGGGCATTCTTTTCCTAATCATTCTAACAAGAGGAATAGGGGAAAAAGTAAATTCATCAAATGCCCGTGTTGTGTCAGATACTGAGATTGAGTGTTAAGGGCCTTGACAACCCTATGAAATAGACTTTAGTATTAGCATTTTACAGATTAGGGAGATGAGGATTAGAGAGGTGGAAACACTTGTACAACATAGAGACAGATCCAAAGAGAGAAAAAAAGAGATGTGTGAAGTCAGCATCTCTGCAAACTAGTCTAGTTCCATGTAGGTGAGGTGCATTCTATTCTGCAATATCTTTTACTATTGTTTACCCACTGTGTTACCTTGGACAGAGAATTTGGTCTATTTAATCCTGTTTTTCTATCCATAACATAGCACTAATGAAGCTACCTATCTCCTGCGTGTCCAGGAGGATGAAAAAAGTGATGAATGTAGCTCTGTGGGTGGGCCCCAATGGGTATGCTCCCAGGCCAACCTAGCAGCTGTGTGCCCATGTCTTGATATAAGAAATAGCCCACAAGTTGCTTTGCTACTGGCAGACATGCCTCCAGGCTGGCCAATTAGCCTCGCACCCACATCCTGGATCAAGAAACAGCCCACAATCCACCCAAAGAAGATACACAGCCCCACGTCAGCCAATAGGCCATGCAACCATGTCCAAGGCCTGCAAAACATCCCTGTGGGCCACCCCAAGCAGACATACCCCAGGGCCAGCCAACTAGCTATGCACATATATCTGGGCCTGAGAGATAGCCCCATGTAGGCATGCCCTTAAGCCAGTGGAGAAACCATACACCCATGCCTTTGGTCAGAATAACAGCCACATTGGCCCCAACCCCAGTGAGCCAGACCCTGAGTTGGTCAACCCATTGTGTGGACACATGTACTCATGACCTGAGGAACAGCCAGGCAAGCCTACCTCTAGCAAAGCCACAGAACAACAACCACAGACTCTCTCAGATTAGGCTGCTGAGACTGTTGCAAACATCACTAGCATGGATTACAGCAAAATAAATGACACAGAGACTACACTATTGTATCCACCTAGAACCAAAGTCAAAGCACTCACTGAAACAACACCCCAAGACCCATCCAAATGAGTGTCTTTGCTTATAAAACCTATTTCATAAAATTGGAAGAGGTGACTGTTTGACCAGATGCATACAAATCAATGTAGGGATACATCAAAGATGGAAAAGCAAGGAAACGTGACACCTAAAGGAATACAGTAATTCTCCAGTCACAGACCTTAATTACAAAGAAATATATAAAATACAGAAAAAGAATTGAAAATAATAATTAAGGAAGCTCAGTAAGATACAAGAGAATATAGATAGACAATTTAATCAAATCAGGAAAACAACTCATAACTTGATTGAGAAATTTGGCAGAGAGAGAGTGTCATGCAGAAATCCTATAGCTGAAGTCAATTAATAACATATAAAAGGAACCAACTGAGAGCTTTAACAACAGATTGACCAAGAAGAAGAAAAAATATCTGAACTTGAAGACAGGTCTTTTGAAAGAACATAGGCAAAAATAAATAGTAAAAAATAATAAAATCTATAGAATTTATGAGGCATTGTTAACCACATAAATATTCATATTATGGGAGTTCCAGAAGGAGAAGAGAAAGGAAAATGTATAGAAGGCATATTTAATGAAATAATAGCTGAAAATTTCCCAAGTGTTAGAGAGATGAACATCCACTCCCAAGACTTGGGGGGAAAAATCCCAAAGAGGGTCAACCCCAAAGTCCTTTCCAAGGCACATTATAGTAAAATAGTCAAAAATCAAAGGAAAAGAGAAACTTGTGAAAACAAGAAGGGAAAAGCCCCAAGTCACACATTAAAAAATCCACATTAGATGAAGAGTAGATTTCTTAGCACAAACCTTATGGGCCAGGGGAGAACAGGATGATATATTCAAAGTACTAAAAGAAAAAGCTGCAAGACAAGAATATTATACTCAGCAAAGCTACCCTTCAGAAATGAAGGGGAAAAAAATCTTCCATAGACGAGAAAAAACTAAGGGAATTGATCACGACTAGACCTGCCAAACAAGAAATGCTCAAAGGAGTCTTCCATTAGGAAGTAAAAAGACTGAAACCAACATCATGACAACACACAGAACTCTAACATTCACTGTTAGAACTGATACACAAAGGACAATGAGAAAGGAATCAAGCCCATCACTACAGAAAACCACCTAATTGCAATAATACAAATAAAAGAGGAAGTAAGAAGCAAAGGATGTATATAAAACAAGCAGAAAATAATTAATGGTAGGAGTAAGTCCTGACCTATTAATAGTAATCTTGAAAGTAAATAGATTAAATTCTCCATTTAAAATATATAGACTGGTGAAATAGATGTTTTTTTAAAGACCCAAATATATGCTGTCTACAAGAAACTTACTTTACCTGTAAAGACACATAGACTAAAAGTGAAAGGATTAAAAAGAGATATTCCTTGTAAACCCAACACAAAGTGGGAATAGCTATACTTACATCAGAAAAACAGAGTTAAGTTAAAAGATGTAAAAAGAGACAAAGATTAACATATAATAAAAGGATCAATTCAGCCAGAAATTATTACAACTGGAATATATATATATATATATATATATATATATATATATATATATATATATTCCTAACACCAAAGCATGCAGATATAAAAAGCAAATGTTGTTAGACCTAAAGGGAGAGATAGATCACAATTCATTAGTAGTTGAAGACTTCAATACCCTACTCTCAGCATTGGACAGATTGCTTAGAGTGAAAATCAACAATGAAACATTGGATTTAAACTGCATCACAGACCAGAAACTTACAGAACATTTAATCCACCAGCTGCAGAATACACATTCTCATCATTAGCAAATGAAATACTTTTCAGAATTGACCATATTGCTTCTGTCAGGACAATAAACAAGTCTCAAAAAATTTTTAAAAAATCAAAATAATATCAACTATCTTAGAATACCACAGTGGAATAAACCTAGAAATCAATAACAATAGAAACATTTGAAAGCATAGACTACATGGAAATTAAACAGCACATTTCTGAATGATCAATGGGTAAACAGGAAATTAAGAATAAAATTTAAAACTTTCTTTAAAAAAATGAAAATGAAAACATAACATACCAAAACCTATGGGACACAGCAAAATCAATATTAAGAGGCAAGTTTATGACAGTAAACCCATATATCAAAAAACAAAGATTTCAAATAAACCAATTAACAATGCAGTTCAAGGAACTAAAAAAGCAACAAACCAAACAAAAAATTATTAGAAGAGAAAAGTAATATCAGAGCAGAAATAAACACTAAAATAATATAGAAGAGCAATGAAACAAAAAGTTACTTTTCTGAAATGATATACCAAATGAACAAAGCATTAGCTAGACTAAGAAAAAAGGGAGAATACCCAAATAAAGAAAATCAGAAATGAAAAACATACACAATCACAGTAGCAGTAGTAGTAACATTACAATGGTTACCACAAAAATACAGAGGATCATTAAAGATTGCTATGAACAAGTATACACCAATAAATTTGAAAACCTGGATAAATCCCTAGACAAATATAACCCACCAAGGTTGAACCAAGAAAAAATACAAAATCTGAACCGACCAATAATAAGTGACAAGTTTGAACAGATACTTGAAAATCTCCCAACAAAGAAAAGCCCAGGACCAGATGGTGTCACTGCTGAATTCTATAGAACCTTTGAAAAAGAATTAATACCAATTCTTCTTAAACTATTCTAAAAATTGAATCAGAGGGAACTCTAACTCATTCTCATAGGCCGACATTACCCACATACCAGACAAGCACATAGCAAAAAAAAAAAAAAAGAAAAAGAAAAACCATAGGCCAATAACCCTGATGAAGATAGATGCAAAAATCCACAGCAAAATACTGCAATCCAAAATCAAAAAGACATCAAAGAGATAATACACCGTGATTAAGTGAGGTTTATCTGGGAAATGCAAGAATGTTTTAACATATGCAAATTAATAAACATGATACGGTACAGCAACAGAATGAAGGACAAAAGTCATATGACCATGTCAATAAATATAAAAAAAGCATTTGGTAAAATTCAACATGATTTCATGATATAAAACTCTCAATAAATTAGGTGTAGAAGGAAAGTACCTCAACACAATAAGGGCCATATATGACAAACCTTCAGCTAATATCTAGATTGAGGAAAAGCTTTCCAAGGGAGGGAGGATTACTTCAAGTGTGGGAGGATTTGCTCTGTCTTTTACTACTACACCCCACTTTGAGAAAACCATATCTTGGAAAATCCCTAAATTAAACCAGCCCAATATGAACTGAATGTTTGCAGTAACAAAGGAGTCTTCTCTTTTCAAAGGAAAGCTTCATCAGTGCTGTAAATATGTCAAAGGCCTATTTGCATTCTGATGTTTATTGTAGCACTATCCGCAATAGCCAAGGTATGGAATCAACTTACGTGTTCACAAAGAAATGGATAAAGAAAATGCTATGTGTATTATATATATATATTTATTATGTATAATATTGATACTATTTAATATTAATATTTGACATTAATATATTAATATCAATATATTACATTGTATTTATAATATTTACATATTATATATGACACACAATGGAATACTATTTAGTGATGAAAGGGAGCAAAATTCTGTCATTCACAGCAACATAGATAATCTTGGAGAATATTATGTTAAGTGAAATAAGTCAGGCAGAGAAAGGGAAATATTGCATGTTCTCACTCACATGTGGAAGCTAAAAAATTTGACCTCAAAGAAGCAGAGAGTAGAAGAGTGGTTATTGGAGGCAAGGAAGTCTATGTGGGAGAGGGGATACCCAAAGACTGGTTAATAGATACAAAAGTACAGCAAAATAGGAGGAATAAGTTTTAGTGTTCTCTATAATTAACTGTAATTAACAACAATTACTGTGTATTTTGAAATATGTAGAAGAGGAGATTTTGAATGTTTCCAAAACAAAGACATGATATTCATGTGAGATATGTTAATTACCCTGATTTATTACCCAATGTATATATGCATCAAAATAATACACTGTACACAATTGTATGATTATGTGTTACCATGATTATAAATATGTACAATTATATGTTAATTAAAAATAAAAGAAAAAGGAAAACTGTGGAACAAAAAACAATAGAAAAAAGAGATAAGACATGAAGAGTTTTTTAGTGTATGTGTGTGCATGGTAGGGCAAATGTGGGAGATGACATAATCAGATATAAATTTAGAAAATATTACTGTATGTTGAAAATGGAAGGAATGTTGAGAAGGAAGAACATGCTGGTAAATGGGGACAGCACAAGTTTAAGGCTGTTGTAGTTACACAAGTGCTCTGGTTTAAATGTTTTTTCCCCTCCAAATTTCCTGTTAAAACTCAATCTCCAATTCAACATTGGGAAATGTGGCCTTTTAGGAGTGGTTTAGGGCCTGCAACACAAGGGCCTCATCATCATGAATAGATGAATAGTTGCTTCTGCTGGCTTTTGAATTTTTCTTGCTTCTCTAGTTCTTTTAATTTTGACATTAGGGTATCTATTTTAGATCTTTCCTGCTTTCTCTTTTGGGCATTTAGTGCTATACATTTTCCTCTATAAACTGCTTTAAATGTGTCCCAGAGATTCTGGTATGTGGTGCCTTTGTTCTCACTGGCTTCAAAGAACATCTGTATTTCTGCCTTCAATTCGTTATTTATCCAGTAGTCATTCAGGAGCAGGTTGTTCAGTTTCCATGTAG
>CAUYLG010060657.1:0-22929 GCA_963573385.1 Cacajao melanocephalus
TGTCAATCGTACCCCAACCCACTCCTGTCAGTCCAACCTCAATCCACTCCTGTCAATCCAACCCCAACCCACTCCTGTCAATCCAACCCCAACCCACTCCTGTCAATCCAACCTCAACCCACTCCTGTCAATCAAATCTCAACCCACTCCTGTCAATTGTACCCCAACCCACTCCTGTCAGTCCAACCTCAATCCACTCCTGTCAATCGTACCCCAACCCACTCCTGTCAGTCCAACCTCAATCCACTCCTGTCAATCCAACCCCAACCCACTCCTGTCAATCCAACCCCAACCCACTCTTCTCAATCCTACCCCAACCCACTCTGGTCAATCCAAACCTGCTGGAAATAAGACATGGGGCTCAGCACTCAGCAGCATCCTCATCAGACCTTTTGTTAAATGGAAGGATTTTTCTTTAAAACATGGGTTTTCTGGCTGGGCGCTGTGGCTCATACCTGTAATCCCAGTACTTTGGGAGGCCAAGGCAGGTAGATCATGAGGTCGGGAGTTCGACACCAGTCTGGCCAACATAGTGAAACCCCATCTCTACTAAAAATACAAAAAATTAGCCGGGTGTGTTGGCACGCCTGGCTAATAATCCTAGCTGTAATCCTAGCTACTTGGGAGGCTGAGGTGGGAGAATTGTGCGAACCCAGGAAGCGGAGGTTGCAGTGAGCCAAGATCGTACCACTGCACTCCAGCCCGGGTGATAGTGCAAGACTCCGTTACAAAAAACAAACAAACAAACAAACAAAGCCATTGGTTTTCTGACATCATGTTGCTTAGAGTGGACTGCTCAGGGTCACTGAAGGATGAGAGAGACAATACATGACAGGAACAACCATTTCAAATCCAAGGAGAGGTATGATGTATGAAGGTGACAGGGGCAGAAGGAACAGGGCGGCAGGTGGGAGGGACGGGGTGGCCAGTGTGGGGAGAGGACGGGGAGGACTTCCAGTGCCTGGAGGGAGGTGACCCCTCTCCATTAGAAGAGACCCCCTACCTCCTGGGCTCAATCCCACGATTAGCAGCAAAGGCAGCTGGCTAGGGATGGGTGTGAAATGGTAGCAGTGCCTCAAGCATTTTCCTCAGCACCTTTGGTCATTACTCATTTAGTCATCTGTTTCCTCCCCACAACAATTCGTGCTAATGTGACATGTGCTCATTTTTGTATGGGATAAAACTGCCACCCAGTGCGATTTGGTACAAATGAGTCAAACCAGGCAGGCTCGCTCTGTGCTTCCTCTTTTGTTTCTGGAGTGAGTCCTCCCGCTGGGGACTTTTCTCACCAGACACTCAGGGGTACTGGTGCAGGAACTCTAGACCCGAGTGGACTCCAGCAACTCCATTAATACAGAACTTGCACCCACCCAGAGCTTCCACCAACCCAGAGCTTCCACCAACTCACAGCTTCCACTAAGTCAGAGCTTCCACCAATCCAGAGCTTCCACCAATCCAGAGCTTCCACCAAGCCAGAGCTTGCAACCAGAGCTTCCACCAACCCAGAGCTTCCACCCAGGGCTTCCACCAACCCAGAGCTTCCACCCAGGGCTTTTACCAACCCAGAGCCTCCACCCAGGGCTTCCACCAACCCAGAGCTTCCACCAATCCAGAGATTCCACCAACCCAGGGCTTCTACACAGAACTCCCACCAACCCAGAACTTCCACCCCTACAGCTTCCACTGACTCAGAGCATCCACCCACTCAGAGTTTCCACCAACCCAGAGCTTCCACCAACCTACAACTTGCACCAGCCCAGAGCTTACACCAACCTAGAGCTTCTCTCAACCCAGAGGTTCTGCCCAGAGCTTCCACTAACCCAGAGCTTGCACCAAGTCAGAGCTTTCACCAACCCAGAGCTTCTTCCAACCCACAGCTTATTCCCAGAGCTTTACCAACCCAGAACTTCTGCCAGCGCAGAGCATCCACTAATCTAGAGCTTCCATCCAGAGTTTCTGCCAACTCAGAGCTTCCATCAAACCCAGAGTTTGCACCAAATCCAGAGTTTGCACCAACCCCAAACTTACTTCCAACAAACCAGAGATTGCACTGACCCAGAGCTTTTGTCAACCCAAAGCTTCCACCAATCCAGAGCTCCCAACCAACCCAGAGCTTCCACCAACCCAGAGCTTCCACCAATGCAGACCTCCCACCAACCCAGAGCATCCACCAATCCAGAGCTTCTGCCAACCCACAGCTTCTGCCCAGAACTTCCACCAACCCAGAGCTTCTGCCAAGAGCTTCTGGCAGCCCAGAGCTTCCACTAACCCAGAACTTGTACCAACTGAGTTTCCACCAACTCAGAAGTTGCACCAACTAAGGGCTTCTGCCAGCCCAGAGCTTCTACCAACCCAGAGCTTCTACCAACCCAGAGCCTCGACCAACCTAGAGCTTCAACCAACCCAGAGCTTCTACAAACTCAGAGCTTGTATCAACCCACACCTTCCAGAAACCCAGAGCTTCCACCAACCCAGAGCTTCTTCCAACCCAGAGCTTCCATTAACCTAGAGCTTCCACCAACCCAGAGCTTTCACCAATCCAGAGCCTCCATTCAGAGCTTCTGCCAACCCAGAGCTTCCACCAATCCAGAGCTTCCACCAACCCAGGGCTTCCATCAGCCCAGGGCTTCTGCCAACCTAGAGCTTCTGCCAATGCAGAACTTCTGCCCAGAGCTTGCACCAACCCAGAGCTTATGCCAACCCAGAGCTTATTCCCAGAGCTTCTGCCAGCCCAGAGCTTATGCCAACCCAGAGCTTCCGCCAACCCAGGGCTTCCACTAACCTATAGCTTCTGCCAACCCAAGGCTTCCATCAGCCCAGGGCTTCTGCCAACCTAGAGCTTCTGCCAACCCAGAACTTCTGCCCAGAGCTTCCACCATCCCAGAGCTTGCACCAACTCAGAGCTTCTGCCAGCCCAGAGCTACTGCCAACCCAGAGCTTCTGCCAACCCAGAGCTTCCACTAACCCAGAGCTGCCACCAACTCAGAGCTTCCATCAACCTAGAGCTTCCACTAAACCAGAGCTTCCGCCAACCCAGGGCTTTTGCCAACCCAGAGTTTCCACCAACTTAGAGCTTCTGCCAACCCAGAGTTTCCACCAACCTAGAGCTTGCAGCTCAGTCTCTGGAAAGAGGGGACGTGCTCTTTGGGTGGCATTCGTTCCAGGTGTGACTCTGAGGGGATGGCCAGGCTGTGCTGTGCTTACTTTCCAGAGAGCAAGAGGGAACAACCCGGGGGCTGGGACCACAAACACACACACACACACTGCACACACACCACACACCCAGATACACATACACACACTGCATACATCACGCACCCAGACACACACACTCTGCACAGATCACACACACACACTGCACACATCACACACCCAGACACACACACACACTGCACACATCATGCACCCAGACACACACTGCACACATCACACACCCAGACACACACACACACACTGCACACATCACACACCCAGACACACACAATGCACACATCACATACCCAGACACACACACATTGCACACATCACACACCCAGACACACACACACACTCTGCACACATCACACACACACACACACTGTACATATCACACACCCAGACACACACACACTGCACACATCTCACACAATGCACACATCACACAAACTGCACATTACATGCAGACACCACACACACTGTGCACACCTCATAACACACACGCTGCACACACACACACACACACACACACTTGCATGATGCCTCCTCCATGGCCAGGGGATGTGAGGCCTGTGCCTTTGCCCATGCCCTTCTGTCTGGGGCCTGCCTGTAGAATGGTGTCCTCCTGAGGCTGGGCTGCATGGACGCGTGTGGGGCCAGGTGTCTGAGCCCCGTCCTCCTGGCCGCCACCCCTGTGGTGCTGGTGAGGTGGGGTGGCCAGAACTTAGCACCACGGCCCGGGCCTTCAGCAGCAACTTGGATTCCTCACTGCTCTGGCGCTGGGCATCCCACAGAGGGGCGGGGGCTTGGGCCTGGCGAGGCCCCTCCCGGCTCCCACAGGGTCCTTGGAGGTGGGGCTGGCTCTGCTGTCCTTTCCTCACCTTAGGAGGACACCCGCCCCACTGGCTCAGGACCACCACACAATTGGGTCTCACCCTAGCACTTCTCCACGGCCCACTCTCCAGACGCAGCTCCCCTGCCAGCAGGGTTCTGGGGACACAGCCCTGCTCTGCAGCTGCAGCCTCTGGGCCCTACTCTGTGCCCTTCTGGCTGCTTCCTGGTGTGGATCTTGGGGCCTCTGGGCTTCCCCAGATGTCTGAGAATCGAATCAGCTTCCCTCCCTCCTGGTAGCAAACCTCAGAATGATTCAGTCCCAGGAACCTCCAGACACTTCTGGCACCTGGGCCTGTCCATTCCCACCAACAACCCTGTCATGCCTGCTCCCTCCTTCCCCTCCCGGGACAGGAGCCGTCCTTGCTGGCCTTCCCCCTCTCAGCGTTCCTTCCGACAAAGCCCCTCGCCTATGTGCAGATTTGTTTCATTTGACACCTATCATGGGCACCTGGGTCCCTACCCACGGCTGTCAAAGCTGACCCTTCTCTGGAGCTGGCTGATTTCACCACCTGGGCTGCCCGAAGGAGTCGGGACTGGTGTGTGCCTGGTGCATTTAGAAGCAAGGAGGAGCGGACAGGAGCTGCAGTTTCCTAGAAGAATGGTTGGTGATGATGGCCTGCCTGCTGCAGTGTGGAAAGAGGACCTTCTTGCAGACCTTGACCTTCACGCTATAGGCTGGACCCCGGAGGCAAGAGGGACTCTGCTGCACCCAGGATATGCCTCTCACCTCCTCATTTCTCAGGCCCCCTTTGCCCTTTGTGCTGTGGGGAGGGAACCAGCTAGAGACAGTGTCATACTGCATGTGACAGGAAGGTGACATTCTGGTCTCAGAGCCTGAAGCTGATGGCTGTGGGGCAATTTCAGGGGAGCACAGAGAGGGAGCCCCAGCCGGCCCTTTGCAAAGAGAGGCAGGGTCAGGCCAAACTGCAGGGACAGGGGGCAGGTGCAGGATGGAGTCTGAGTCTGGGTCTGGGCTCAGCCTGTTTCAGCTGCTGCTCAGATGCTTTCTGTGGAGGGGACGCGTCCCCCTCTCCACCCATGAGTGCATTCGCATGTGGGGCACTGCTCCCGGCTGAGACCAGGGTTCGGCTCTGGTGACTATTTTTAGGTGGTTTTTCCTGTGTCTCATCCTCAGCTCTCAGCTGCTGTGCCTTAGTGGTGTTCCCATTCCTCCCTCACAGCAGCAACCCTGTGGTTTCAGGGGAGAGCAGGGGACGTGTCCCCAGGGAGAGGCTCCTGCTTGCTCCCAAGGGGCACTTTGGCAGGGCGGACGTTGGAAGCTGAACGCAGAGGAAGCATCTGGAAGCGGAGCTCTTGGCCTCAGCCCTCCTGTCCTGGGTGAGTCAGGATCTCTGCTGGGGAGGTCTCTGGGGAGACAGCTCTGAAATCCTCTCTGCTGCGTTCACGCAGAGCCAGGCCTGGGTTTGACCTTCATGCATGAAGGAAGGAAAGCG
This sequence comes from Cacajao melanocephalus, assembly GCA_963573385.1. Classification (NCBI taxonomy): domain Eukaryota; kingdom Metazoa; phylum Chordata; class Mammalia; order Primates; family Pitheciidae; genus Cacajao; species Cacajao melanocephalus. The sequence goes on from CAUYLG010060657.1 coordinate 5,544, forward strand.
GGTGGAACAGCTGCGGACGTGGGGGCAGATCGACTAGTCAGCAGTGGCGACCATGGACTTGACTTTCACTGGAAGCTCAGAAATACTTTGGTCATGCTGTCAAATCTTGTTATCTCTGAAGGGGAAGTGGGGAGGTTCCTTTGTGTCAGGGTGTGGCAGGAGGCCAGGGGAGGCGGGTGTCTGGACTGGGGTCTGAGCAACCTTCAGGGACGAGGGGGCCTAGAAGGGCAGGAAATGGCCAGATGTTGTTCTGCAGCCCCTTGGATAAGGGTCCCAGGGACAAGAGAAGCCTTGGACTGTGTCAAATAGGAAACAAATCTGGACTTAGGAGGGACCAGTGGATTGTGGGAAAGGAAGGGGAGGGAAGGGGCCGTGAGGACAGAAGGTCTGACCTGAGGCCCCCTTTTCACAGAGGGGTTGGCTGTGAGACGGAAGCCCCTTCCTAGCTCCTGGCTGTCTCTTTAAGTGTCTTTTGAATTTCAGTTCTCACTGTGAAATGTCTTGTTTCTTTTGGTGTTTACTAGTTCATTTCCTTTTAAGCAAAGGAATTTTTCCCTGCAGACACTCTACAAGTCACCAGCAGGCAGGTAGGTTCACTGCTAGAGTCAGGCATCCACTCCAGTGAACTTTAGAAGGGCTATGGTTGAGGGGCACAGAACATGGTGGCCGAAGGCAGGCCCACTTGGCAGGGTTTGTGGGCATCTTTCTCTAGAGAGGGCTGTGGGCACAAGCAAATGTCTAGCACAATTGTCTTTTTTTTTTTTTTTTTTTGAGACAGTCTTGCTCTGTTACCAAGGCTGGAGTACAGTGGTGTGATCTAGGCTCACTGCCTCCTGGGTTGAAGTGATTCTCCGACCTTAGCCTCCTGAGTAGCTGGGATTACAGGTGTGTGCCACCACGCCCAGCTAATATTTGTATTTGTGGTAGAGACGGAGTTTTGCGATATTGCCCAGGCTGGTCTCGAACTCCTGGACTCAAGCAATCTTCCTGCCTTAGCTTCCCAAAGTGCTGGGATTACTAGCATGAGCCACAGCATGCGGGTGGCAGTTCTCTTTAGATCTAATCAAATATTCCTGAAATTTGAGTTTCCAAGGATCTGCTAATTCAGAAGAAAGTTCTTTACTCCCAGAACTACAGAGCCCTGCAATGGGTGTGGGTGTGGCCATAGACCCAGGTGACTCTCCTCAACTGTGGCTTATCAGGAGTCCCATTCAGGGGAAATCCCAAGTTCATCCACTTTAGGGAGAGCCACATATTTGTAAATTCTGCCTTTTACTTTTTGATTTTTGAGAGAGGGAGCAAATACGTTCACATAAAGTAACAAAACGACAATTGTTAAAAGGGTTTTTCATGAATCCCTTATTGTTCTGCTCTGCAACCAACTTGGCCTCTATTCCTGGCTGGCCACACCCAGATCTGTTCCCTTCTCCTCAAGCCCAGAGGCTCTTGTACACTCCAGGCAGCACTTCGCACAGATCTGTCGCAGGTGGTTTAATTGTCTGTTTGAACCTTCTCAAGTTACAATTCTAAGGAGTCCCAAGGAAGTAAAGTGATTTTAAAAACACAGAAAACAGTTTTCAGAATTTCTCCCGCCAGCCATGAAGGAGTAGCTAGTATGGAATTCATGCTATCTAGTTTTTTTGTTGTTGTTTTTTTTTTTTGGTTTTTTTTTTTTTTTTGCCAAAATAACTAGAAAGCTGGATAAACAGGCAAAACAATTAGATTTGGACATCAGGACTAAAGGCTGCACCAGGCTGGCGTCCCTAAGAGACAGGGAAAAAATGAAGCGAGCTGTACAATCAACTCTGTTTTCTTCTGGAGTCAGTTTTCATACTGTCAGGCAGAGAGGGGGAATCCAGGCAGAGCATGGCGATCTAGCTGAATTGAGGAGAAGAAAGCAGGCTTTGGGGAGCAGAGGTGAGACAGGATAGCAGAGAGGAGGAAGATACTCAAAGAAATTCAGACACCTGTGTAAGGTCCCTTTGAGTCTTTACTTAATGCCAATCTGTACATGCGTAGGTGGAATTCCAGGAAGTGAATAAAGAACAATGAGGTATAAGCTGAACAGTTCCTAGAACCCACACCAGGATGCAGGAAATCCGAACTCCATCTATTCAGCTGGAGACCTCATGGAGCACTTGAAGCAATCAATAGACAATACAAAGGACCACGCCTTAGTGGTAGGAATAAATTCGCTCTAGAGTAAAGGCTACTCTAGATACCCCAAGAAAACATAAACGCAAGCCTCAAGAAGATCAACCTCATCTGCAAGTAACTTTATTACTTGCCAGAACAAATATCAACACTTTTTTAAAAGGAAAAAAAAAATCCATATGTTTATCAATGTTATATTCAAAATGCCTGTCACCCAGTAAAATATTGTGAGATATGTAAAGTAGAGATTGTGATCCATAACTAGGTGAGATATCAGTCCGTAAAAACAGACCCAGGAATGACAGAAATGAAAGAATGAGGAGATAAAGAATTTTAAATGACTCTTATAAATATTATAAATATGTTCAAGCATGTAAAAGAAAACACGAATGCAAACTGAAGAGAAAAGGAATTGAAAAGCAAATGGGATGTCAAGAAGTGAAAAATAATTTTGCAGATGAAAAGTTCATTAGATGGGATCAACAGCAGATTAAAAACTGCAGAAGAAAAGATCAGTAAACTTGAAGACAGGGCAATAAAATCTATCAAAACAGAAGCATGGAGAAGAAACAAGACTAGAAAAAAATGAACAGAGCCTCAGGGCATGCTGTCTAAAATGCTTGTAATTGGAATTCAAGAATAAAAGAAGGGTGAGAGAGAGTAGCAGAGAGAATGTATTAGAAAAAAAAATGGCCCCCAAATCAATTTGATAAAAAGTGAGAAAACCCACAGATCCAAGAAGTAAAACGAATCTCAAACAGTGTAAACACTAATAAAAGTACATCAAGGCATATCATAGTCAAGTTGCTGAAAACCTATGATAAAGAAAAAATTTTAAGAGTGGCTAGAGGAGCAGAAGCTTACATTTAGAGGAACAACAATAAGATGACTGCAAACTTCTCTTTAGAAAGATGCAAGCTAGAAGACAGTGGAATGACATCTTTCAAATACTCAGAGAAAAATAATCTATAACCAAAAATTTTATATTTAGCAAACATATCTTTCAAAAATGAAGGTAAAATACTTTTTCAGATACACACAAAAAGCTATTTTTTAAACTAGCATGGCTATTCATCAATAAATATAAAAAGAACTTTCTTTAAGGATAAAATGGAATCCTTAAAAACCCAATCTGAAATAAACCAGGAAAGGAAAAATAAAAGGACAAAAAACATGAATCAAATAGAAAAAAAAAATCAAGTTGGTAGACTTGAACCCGACTATATTAATAATTATATCAAATGTAAATGGTTTAAACATTCTAATTAAAACACAGAAACTGTCAGGCTAGATTAAAAAAGCAAGACCCAATTATATGCTAACCACAGGAAATGAGCCTTAAATACAAAGACAGAGAAATAAAAGTGAAAGGATGCAAAATGATACAGCATGCAAACAGTAATCATAAGAGAGCTGGAGTGGCTCACAAAGTAGACTGTAGGAAAGGAATAACATTACCAGAGACAAAGAGGGACATTACATGATAATGAAAAAGCCAATTAATTCACCAAGAAGAAATAACAACCCTCAATCTGTATACTCCCAATAACAAACCTTCAAAATATACAAAGAAAATAATAATAGAACTGAAAAGAGAAATAGAAATCTATACTTAGAGATTTCAAAACTTCTCTTTCAATTACTGTGGACAGAAAATTTATAAGAATATGGAAGAGTTGAAAATGCTATCAACCAACTCGATCTAATTGACATTGAATTCCTCCCAACAAAAGCAAAATACATATTATTTGCAGATGCATATAACATTTACCAAAGTAGATAATATTTTGACTATCAAACAATTGTCAAATTTGGAAAGATTTAAATCAGGCAGAATATGTTCTCTGACTACGGGGAATTAAACTTCCATGGTATTTCAGAAGTTAAGAGCTATACTATCTGTCTACTTTAAGGAACAGTGATAATTAGTGTTCATAAAAATGAATTGAGGCACTGAAAAAATCCTTATAAGGCATAAGACATGCCTTATAAGTATGTCTTCAGAAAATTAAATGTAAAATAGGTATAGTGTTAATATTTTATGAAATTTGCAAATGTACTCAAAATTGAGAGAGTAGTTCAGTGAAAGCTATATACCCACCACTCACATTTCACAGTTATCAAGAATATGGCATATTTGCTTCACCAATTTGGTTGTTGTTTTTTTCTCTATGATGAAAAATTTTGAAGCAGATCCCCAGTATTATATGATTTTACTCCACATATTATAGTTTGCCTCTATAAAAAACTGGATATTTTCTCATGTGATAAGTAATAGTAATTCTTTATGATCATAAGATCTTGCAGCTGTTGCAATAGGTGGGGGAAACCTCAGTGCAGAACTAAGCTCAGCTCTAAACACAGCAAAGACAGCTGGGGATTCACAGCCAAAGAGCAAAGCAAAGGGGTCAGTGGATGCAAAAGTACTAAGAGGAACTTAATTACATGTTATATTAGTTTGCTAGGGCCGCCAAAATAAATCCACAGGCTGGATGGAGAGTAAACAACAGAAATTTATTTTCCCACAGTTTTGGAGGCTGGAAGTCCAAGATCAAGGTGTCATCAGGTCTGGTTTCTTCTGAGCCCTCTCTCCTTGGCTGTCCTCTCCCTATGTTCTCACATGATCTTCCCTTTGTGTGTACACATGTCTGTGTCTCCTAATTTCTTCTTCTTGTAAAGACACCAAACATATTGGATTAGGGCTCACTCATATCACCACACTATAATACATTATTTTATTTTTTAGTTTTTTATTTATTGATTTTTGAAACAGGATCTTACTCTGCTGCCCAGGCTGGAGTGCAGTGGTGTGATCACAGCTTACTAGGCTCCCTGGGCTCAGGTGATTCTCCCACCTCAGGGACTACAGGCACATGCCATCATGCCTGGCTAATTTTTGTATTTTTTTGTAGAGATGGGATTTTGCCATGTTGCCTAGGCCAGTCTCTGTCTTCTGGGTTAAAGCAATCCACTCACCTCAGCCTCCCAAAGTGCGGAGGTTACAGTTGTGAGTCACCATACCCAGCCCTTAATAAATAATTTAAAAATTCTACCTTTAAATATAGTCACATTCTGAGGTACTCAGGTTAGGAATTTAACATAGAAATTTTGGGGAGATACAATTCAGCCCATGACAGACATCAAGGATAGGAAGAGCCTTGCTAAAGGCAGGCCAAGGACCTAGATATTAAAGGTTGGGGACGAGGGATTTGATCAAATATCGAGGATGGAGGGATTCTCACTAAGCTGACCTAACTGACTTCTTGCTAAAACTGGGTTCATCAGCTCAAGGGTGTGGAGGGATAAGATTGAGGTCTAGGTGAGAAGAGGGCTCAAAGGAGTCTAAAGTTTGGTCAAGGAGGGTGTCTTTGTCAAAGGAGACCTCCCCATTTTCAACCAAATCCCCTGTTCCAACTCTTTCCTTCAACCTACCTTCCATGATACCTGATATATCCAACTTGAACCATTCTGGGATTCTAAAGTATATCCTGAAGTAGAAACTTAGTGTCTGTGAAAAGCAAACACATCTTGTCTTTGTTTTTTTTTTTTTTTTGAAGTGACTTTAGTTTCTCCTGAATAATAGTTTAGCTGGGTATAAAATTCCAGGTTGGTAGTAATTTTTCTTCAGCATGTTATAAACATCACTTCCAAGTATTTTGGAAAGACTTGGAATATTGTTCTTAATGAGTCCCTTGGCAGGATTTTTTTCTCCTTTTTAGGAAATCTTTCTTCTAGTAGCTTTTAATGATTTTTTTTTATTGTGGATGTTTGTTTTTATTTATTCTGTTTGGCATATGATGTGCCCTGAATACTCATGTCTTCAACCCTGAAAAATTCTTAGCCATTACCTCTTCTTACCATGCCACACTATTATCTCCTGTGTTTTTTACAATTGAAATTCCCAATAAGCATACATTAAATCTTCTCTATCTGGCCTCATCTTTTAACTCTTTTTTCATATTTTCCTTCTCTTGACATCTCTATATTATTGTCTCCATCCGTTTCTTGCTAAACTCTTCCAGTTTACCAGTTATCTCTTCTTCATGTAGTATTTATTCCACTCATTGAGATTTTTTTTTGAGACAGTCTCGCTCTGTCACCAGGCTGGAGTGCAGTGGCACAATCTCAGCTCATTGCAACCTCCATCTCCCAGGTTCAAGTGATTCTCCTGCCTCAGCCTCCCGAGTAGCTGAGACTAGAGGTGCGCACCAGCACACTCAGCTAATTTTTGTGTTTTTAGTAGAGACGGGGTTTTGCCATGTTGGCCAGGATGGTCTCGATCTCTTGACCTCGTGATCCACCTGCCTTGGCCTCTCAAAGTGCTGGGACTACAGGTGTGAGCCAACACACCTGGTGAGATTTAAAAATAATTTAATGACCATATTTTTCATTTCTAACGTTTTAAAATCAGTCTTTCCTATATTATTCTGTCCTTTAATTTTTTTTTAATTATCTTAATTTTTTTTGAGACAGAGTCTCACTCTGTTGCTTAGATTGGTGGGCAATGGAGCAATCATAGCTCACTGCAGCCTTGAACTCCTGTGCTCAAACAATCCTCCTGCTTCAGCCTCCCAAGTAGCTGGGACTGCAGGTACATGCCACTATGCCCAGCTAATTTTCAAATTTTTAAAAATAGAGACAGGATCTTGCTATGTTGCCCAGGATGATCTTGAACTCCTGGGCTCAAGTGATCCTCCTGCCTTGGCCTCCCAAAGTGCTGGGATTACAGGTGTGAGCCACGGCGCCTGGCCTCTATTATTCTATTCTTCACTGATATCCTTTCTGGTTTGTTTGCAAATCTCTGAGGATCTTAAACATATATAATGTTATGATTCTTTTGGTCGATTTATTGTTTTTCTTTCTCCCATTTGTTGTGTTTATTGGCCGAGTTTCATAATATTGGTTTTTCTCATGTGTTCTGAAAGTTTAGTTTGTAAATGCATCTTAGTTAGGGGTTTTCTGTTCTATGCTGCTTTTGCCTCTTCCCTGCTGCTTGCCCCTCTGTGTGTGTTAACAGCCACCATGGGTTTGCAACTTAGATCCAAGTCCTACTTCAGCAGACTGAGGTTTCCTCCCTGGGAGAACTGAAGCTCTGTGGCTGACCTGATCAGGAGGTGCTAGTTGCATGACTATCTCTGTCCCCTGAAGGTAACAGCTTCATTTTGGCCCCCAGTGACACGCAGAGAAGCCTTACACAGCCCAGTCCTAGCCACTGCCAGTTCCCTGACCCATGCAGCAAGCGTGGTCTCAGCCTGAATCTAGAGGCAGAGGCATCAGTGCCCACTGACCAAACCAGCAGAGAGAGTATCTCCTGCTACTTCTGCCTGCTCAAGTCCTGAGTCTGTGGCTTCAAGTTCAGATTCCTGTTGAGAGTTTCTGTTCTTTTTCAGGCTCAGTTAGCTTGCTTTTGAGCTCAGCTATGCCTTGTTAAACACAAAAAGATTCACCATCAGTAGGAGCTGGCGTGAGGTGGTTTCACATGAACTTGGTCAGCAGTTCTGCCGTGTTGTCCCTCACACGCTCTGAGTGGGGCCCTGGGCTCATATTCTCACAGCAGGCCTCTCCCTTGAACCCTGAACAGTGCAACTCTCACGTAGGGGCCCACCACCTCGTTTCTAAATGAGCATCACCTTCCTCTGCCCGCCTGCAGCTGGGTGCCCAGCCAGCCTACTCTTTGCATTGTGAGGAGGTCAAACCCTTGTTCAAGAGCATTTGAAGGTTCTCAATGGACCTCAGGATAAAACCTCAGCTCCTCTGTGAGGCTCAGTTTCTCCCTGTTCAGGCCCCTCCAGTTCCAGGGCTTTCCCAGTCCTGAGCTTTTCCTTCTGTGGCTTCCCAGCTCTGTGTCTGGGATTCTGTGGCCTGGGTGTTCCTATTGCAAGTCTCCATGCTGAGCCACACTGTAGGATCACCTGTCCTCTGCTGGAAATGCCCCGAGCTATCTCATGTCCCTGTGCATGTAACCAGGAAGGAGACCAAGGGTTCTCCAGGGCTCCAGGGTTCTGGTGTCACTGGGGCTTGGCATGTGTTTATGTCATTAGCATCAGAAGGCTTGGTCTCTCAGACAGCACCGCCTTTGTGGTCCTGGCTCCTCAGTCCTGTCAGAAAGTGAATCAGTCTTAGGCAGGGGTGGGACAGGGACAGCCACGAATGAGGGGGTCTTAACCCTTTGCCACTGTGACTCAACCAAGTGCAGAAACAGCTTCTGTCTGAAAGGGGAAAAAGATCTGCAGAACCAACGTATCGACAGCAGAGCCATCTCAGTGAGAGGCAGAGGCTGAAAATAAAAGTCAATATCCAGCCAGAGAAAATCAAACACTGCAGCTTCCAGCGATGTCCCCGTCAGTGCAAACCCCTTTGCGTTAATATTTTAGTAAAGGGCACTCACTCCTCAGGACCCTGATATGGATCTATTTGGGCACAGTGCCTGCCCCTTTGTTAAGATCCATGTGCAATTAGGAGGAGGAAACTTTATTATTCATTCAGCGTGGTCCTAATATCCCTGTATTATAAGAAAAAAAAATTCTCATTGCAAAATAAGCATGTGAGTCACCCACCCAGTCCCCAAGGTGTCAGCCCCAGGACAACTGGAAAGCCAGCGGGGACCTGAGGAACAGGAGCAAGGCAGGCTGGCCCCGGTCATAATCACATCTCCAGCATCTCAGCTTCTGCATCTGTAAAACGGGATGAGAGTTGCAGTCCTTACTCGAGGGCTGTGGTGAGGATCAAAGGGACAATGGTCACGCCTGTAAAAGAGAGAGGGGGATCCTGGGAAAAGTGGCCACACCATTGCTGTCATTGTTATAGTTGTCACCTCCTCATAGGATGCTGGACTCTTGGAGAGTGGAGACCTCTTATGCTGATGAGTTTATGGGCCCTGCCTCACTGGCCCAGGCAACCCCCACAGGTACACGGCATCTGGTGTTTCCACAGCCAGGGTACCAGGAGAGGGGAAGGTGTGGTCCCTGAGGCCTCTGGGGTGGGTTGAGAGGAGTGTGTGTGCCAGTCTCCATGCCCACGTCCATGGAGGCCTCGGTTGACTAGAGCCACCCCCCAACCCCGCCGGGAGGGAATGGAAGACACAGTAGGAGAGGACTGGCCCAGGAAGTTCCTTCAAGGACAGGAGACCAAAGCGGAGCCTTCAGTGGGAATTCAAGTGGTGCCCTCTGATCAGAGCCTCATGCAGGCCGAGCCATGCCAGCATGGGCTGGTTTGGAGACTGTTTGTTTGCAGGTAGCATTGGCCTCAGTGGCTCAATCTAGTATTTTTCTCACCCGACGAGTCTGGAGGTTGAGGCTTGTCTCATTTGGGATTGTAATTTATTGAGGTGACTGAGTGGGACCTCAGAGAAGCCTATGGCATTGAAAGAAGAATTTATTACTCACAGGTCCTGAGAGGGGGCCCCGGTCAGAGCAGGCAGAGAGCTGGCCCTCCCAGGTGTCATGGTGAGGGTGCTGTGGGGAGACAGCTGGCTTTGCTGCTTGGGCAGCTGATGCAAATTCGTTGTTCACTGTTCTTGATATTCATTGCTTGGAATCAGGGCTTGGCCTCGGGTCCTTCAGAAACCCCCCGAAGTCCCCTGCAGGGGTGGGCACATGGGCTGGTGCTGTCTGAACAGGGCCACCTGGGGTCCCTAGCTGCAGCCCTGGCCTCCTGCCAGCCCCAGGACTTCAGGCCTTGCTTCTCTGTGTCCCTCAGCACTGTTTGGGGGCACCCCTTTCAGGCTCTGCTTGTTGAAATGAGGGCCTCTCTCCAAGCTGCTCAATTTCAGAAATCTTTGGCAGCTTGAGGATATTCAAAGTCACCCTAGGCTCCCAAAGTCACAGCCATCCACCTCCAAGAAGCCCTGCAGCCCTGCAAACCGGGAGGAAACACTGTTTCTTCCCTTCTCGAGGTTCCGTGGCTTTTGTTCCCCTCCATGTGGGAGGCGCCTCTGCTAAAAAGCCGGGCCTGCTACCTACGGATGATTCCGTTGGCCACAGCGAGGTTTCCATGTCAGGAGGCTGTGGGCCGGGAGTGGTGGTCCTGGGTCCTGGGGGCCGCGTGGAAGCTTCTCGGCGGCGGCTGGTTGGTGGGGGCAGCTTTTAGAGATTTGATGGTGAGATGTAGATGGCTTCGATTTTCTAAATTGATCCTTCAACTCATAAGTGAAAGGAAAGCACGAGTTCCTACCACGTGGCAGGTAGGGGCTCTGCTGGGTCCTTTTGGAGATGGTCATTAAGTTCTTTTCAGCTGCTGCCAGTCAGGTGCCGTGGGGCCCACTTCCGGGCTATGGTTGGTCATTATCTGTCATCAGCAGCCGTCCCTGCAGAGGACTTGAGGTTCCCAGAGCCGACCCAAGGGCCACACACCAGCTGCCTGGCACCGCAGCCTTTGGTCACGGCCTGGCTCTGGAGCACTGGGTAGGGCCCTGCTCCCTGAGGGGCCTCAGAGGAAGCAATGGGATGGGCGTCTGAAAGAAGAGTCTGAGATTGTGCACTCCCCAGCCAACAGGCTTCCAGGGTCAGTTAGGACGTCACGTTTCTTTGCTTTTAGTGGGAATGTAATCATCTTAGTGATTTGATCCTCTCTCATGGGGGGCAAAAGCTGACTGGCAGTCAACGTTTGATCGAGGGAGGGGAGGCTGGGTGTGGTGGCCATGCCTATAATCCCAGCACTTTGGGAGGCCCAGGTGGGAGGATTGCTTGAGCCCAGGAGTTCCAGGCTGCAGTGAGCTACGATCATGTCACCGCACTGCAGCCTGGGTAACAGAGCAAGACCTTGACTCTAATAAAAATAAAAATGTAAAGTAAAGGAGGTGGAAAGGAATTAAGTTCCTACTTGGAAAATACCATTTGCTTGGGTGTAAGTGAATAACACTGATCAGCGTGTGGTCACATGGCCACACCCTGGGCTCTGTGTTGTCACGGTGCAGTCAGGAGACAGGTTCACTCTTGCCCACATGGAGGGAAGCCCTGGGCATGTGGCCGGCACAGAGGGGCCCTCCTCTACTTCCCTCCTGGACGGGTGGGTGGGCCTTGCTCCCTGGAGAAGCCACACCAGTGGGCTCCAAGACAGCAGCAGGGAGGGCCCAGGAACCCGCAGGTGCACCCGGGGGTGCTAGAGGGGGGGTGTAGGTGGGGTAGGTCTGCTTGGCAAGAAGTCCTCCTTCTTGGTGGAGGATGGGAACAGATTGAGGAACAATCACACCTGTCACCCCATCACACCACCCCCTGCAGCTGGCTGAAGGCAAAACCTCAAGAGTCTTTTTTCCTTCTTTCCTTCCTTCCTTCCTTCCTTCCTCCCTCCCTCCCTCCCTTCCTTCCTTCCTTCCTTCTTTCCTTCCCTTTCTCTTTTTTTTTTTGACACCATTTTCTTCTGACACCCAGGCTGCAGTGCAGTGGTGAGATCTTGGCTCACTGCAACCTCCACCTCCTGGGTTCAAGCGATTCTCCTGCCTCCAGAGTATCTGGGATTACAGGCGACTGTCATCATGCCTGGCTAATTTTTGTATTTTTAGTAGAGACGGGTTTCACCATGTTGGCCAGGCTGGTTTAGAACTCCTGACCTCAGGCGATCTACCCACCTCAGTCTCCCAAAGTACGGGGATTACAGGCATGAGCCACTGCACCTGGCCAGGAGTTTATTTCTTTATAAGAAGTGGTGGTTAGAAGGTTTGGCTTTTTTTCTTATTATAAAAGCAATGAATGTTTATATAATATTGGACTTATAATAAAATATCTGCCAAGTCTACAGGGAGTCCCTATTTGGGTGTCAGTGGGCACCTCAGCCTAGTGGCCGACCCTCAATTAATGGGCCCACCCCCTGCACCTCCTCCCCCTTGGTTGTCTCAACTTCAGTCAGGAGGACTGGAGCCCACCTGGCCACTCAGGCCACCAGCCTGGGATCTCCATGGAATTGGGGGTCCCCTCCCACCTGCATCCAACCCATCAGCTAGTTCTGTTGACTGTGCCTTCAAAATACATCCCACACTGGACCCCTCCTCATCCTCGAGGCATGTCCCTGCAGAAGGCCCTCGACTTCCCCATCAGCGTTTGCAGCCTGCTGGGGCCCCAACCTGGGCAGATCTACCTAGAAACTGGGAAGTGGCCACGATGGTGGCCACGATTGGCGGACGTGGGGAGAACTGGAATGGCAGGAGCTGTGAGTCAGGTGCAGAGACATGTGCCTCTGTGCTGGTGCCAGCCCCAAATTTGGAAGCATCGCTGGTGGCTAAATTCCATTAAGCCTGGAGTCCTGCTGTTGACTTTCTGATCCAACTGGCAAGTGGGGGGTAGCCCGGCCCTCCCTGTGAAACCAGACTTGCTCCGGTCTGACTTTTCTGAGTGTGCTCTGAGGCCCGCCATTCTCAGATGATCTGGAGGGTTTGTCGAAATGCAGGTTCGTGGCTCCACTTCTGACCTGTAGAATCAAAGCTGTGGGGATGGGGCCTGGGAGTCTGCATTTCAAACAGCTCCTAGGTGGTCCTGGTGGAGGTTAGGAACTTCTGGCCTGGAGGTTGGAAGTGTGGACTCTGCATCGGCTCATCTCGGGCCGGAGTCCTGGCTTCATGTCCTTCTGGCTGGGGGACTTTGTAAGTTACACAACTGGCCGGCCTCCACGTCCTCCTCTGCAGGACAGCCTCCTCCGTGAGTGAGATGATGTCCAGCTGCGCTCGGTGCCGCGCACCCGGGGACTGCACGCGGCTCTGCCGTTCCTGTTATTATGGTTGTTGCTGTTGTCACTGTGACACTCTGCCTTCCTGTTGAGCCTGCTGGCTGGTTGCACGTGACTTTGGACACCCATTTCCAGATGCCCGGGCCTGCACGCATCCGTGCGGTTGCCGTGGAAACGGCACTGCAAGGATGACAGAGCCACCGGGTGAACATTGCCGGAGTTTCACAGGCACCGCAGCGGGCGCCAGGCACCTATCTGCAGGGGGCATCTCTGGGCTGTGGAGCGGCAGTCCGGCGTCTCCGCGACAGCATCTTCACTGACACAGCACCGACACTCCCCTTTGCCCAGGGCCATCCCCAGCGCCACCTGAGGCAGATTTTACTTTAGAAATCTTTATTATGACTTTGTTTCAAATTTAATTTATGAGACTCATTTGATGAGAAATAACCCCGAAGCTTCCCCTACTCTCCTTGAAAACAAATTCTGTTTCTCCTCCTCCTTTGCTGTTTGAGTTTCTTGGCTTCTCTGTTTGAATCAGTGCCCAGCTCTGCAGAGACCCTGTGGCTCTGCCTGCCTGTGCTGGTCCTGCACCGTCACAGGAAACACATTTATGAGAAGGTGTGGGGCGGATGGAAGACACCCGGCCTGGGGGCAGCGGGACCCTGATGTGTCCTGGCTCTCGTTGAGAAAAGCATTAGTGTTGGACTGGAACCCCCAGAATGAACCAGAAATTTCAAGGGGCATTGCCCTTATCTAATTTTCTGTCCTTTTTTGTTTTTTAAACCTTAGAGACCTTTGGCCCGCTGCGTTTAGAGATTTTGGGCCCAAGCTTGGTTTAATCATATCATACCCACTTTCTGCTCAGCGAGTGTCAGGTGTATGTGAGCTCATCCTCCAATGGCACGTCCATCTCATGGGTGTCTGTGCATATCGGAAGTAGCTTCCCGCGGACTGGCGCATTGTGCCCGTCCCAAGAGCGAGCAAGAGCAGCAGAAAGAAGAAAACGGCGCTCAGTGCCTCCCAGCCAAATCACATCGCAGTTCTGGAAGACCCCTGTTACCTTGATGCTTTCTCTCCTGGTCTCATTGGCCTTCTGATTGCTGGGAGCAAAGGTTAAATATTTCATGGGAGCAGCTGAAACCCTTCCGTTCAGCTCCAGAGCTCACCAGAGACTCAGGAGTTGCCTGGTCAGGGCGCCAGCAGCTCAGCAAACACCCGCCGCCTCTGGCCAGCAATTTGCAATGTCGGTTTGGGCAGACAGGAGGCCTCCCCTCCCTCTGCCAGAAGCAGGTGCAGGCCCCTCCAGCTGTGCGGAGTCCCTCACCTGGGGCCCGCCGCTTCCACTCAAGAGGGCAGATCAGGAAGGAGCCTGGGAGGCTCCCAGGGACACCTCCACCACAGGACACAGTCTCTGGAGGGGCTGAGCCTTGCACCGTGGGTCTGCCCTGGAGGGTGGCCAGCAGGATGTAGCTCTGCCAGTCATATGCCCCCCTGCAGCGCTCTTTGGGCCAAAGGGGCTTGGAAGATGACCAGAGGGTTTAGAAGGCCATGTGCCCTTCTTTGCAGGCATGGGCACTTCCTTTCCCACCACCACTGGGGAGCTGGTGACAGTGTGTGGACAGTAAGGGAAGTGCCAGCTTTAAGGAGTCTATCCCCTCAAGGCCCCTGTGGGGGATAATGATGGGAGAGTGGACAGGCTCCCAAAGACCCCAGAGGCCCAGGAGGTATCATAGTCAATGCAGCTGACCTGGAGCTGCCAGCAGAGCCCTGGAACCAATCCTCGGGAAGTGTGGACAAAAGGCTGACAGCTCTGATGGGTGGGGCATCCAAGCCAGAAATGAATGAATGAATGGTTCAATGAATGAATGAACGAAACCCCAGGCTGCTCCATCAGCCGCCCAGGGACTTGCTTTCTGACTGGAGCCCCCACCAGAGGCATGCCGGGGTCCCAGGGATGTGCTTCACCAGCAGAGAGCACTGTGGCCATCCAGAGCCAATGCCATGGCGGGGATGTGCCCCCTCACCTGGAGAAATGGAGCAGCCGTGGCCACATCGGGCTTCTGAGGTCAGGAACGGTTATTCCAGGGGGGCTGAGGGTGATGCCTGGGCATGATGGATGTGGGTGGGCATCAGCTGGCTCCTTGGCTCATCAGTGCGGGAACTGCCCGGGCCCCGAGCTGCAGTGGAGCCTCAGGTCAGGCCGCCTGGAGCTGCCCGCTTCTTCCCTCCCCCAACCCTGAGGAAAGCTCTGGTGTTCAGCTGGAAGTCAGTGGGCAGGATTGTTTATGCTGAGTGATGTCAAAAATACCCCTCCCCCCGCCTTTGAGACCCAGGGACAGAGACCACCAGGGCCTGGGAGCCCATGCTCACCCTGGCAACCTCGAAAAGCACCCTCCACCGAAGGGGCTCCGAGGGGTCTCGGCAGCTCAGGGTATTGGAACTTCCCAAGGGCCGGCTCTGGAGGACCGTGCAGTGGTGGGCTTGCGGGTGGTGGGTCAGAGTCTGCCAGGCTTTGAGGAGGAAGGACACGGACTAAGTGCCCCGTCGGTGTGAGCCGTCATTCTCCCATGTGGGCCTGGAGCACCTGCGTGGTAGGAACAGGCCTGGAGGTGCACCATCAGGCGCGGCTGTTATCCGGGGCGCCCTCCCTGGTTTCCAGCCCCTCTCACCCTGCATGCTTGCCTAGCACTGCTTCGTGTAGTCCAGGCAGAGCCGCTGTCTTTCGCCAGGAGGAAAACCCAACCCTGACAGACACCTCCCCTCCCGAGATGAGAAGAAAGCCCTGGTGGGTCACGCCCTCAGAAGGGAAGGGACCTGCTGACCTGCACTCAGTGTTTCATAGTAGATGCTGGAAAGCTGGGTCTCGCCGCATCCTTCCCCCTTGCATGTCCTCCCGGGCTCCCCTTCCCTTCCCTCCCCTCATTGGAAATGCAAGGAGAAGAAACCGAAAGATGAGGGGACTGGGTTTCCTTTTTGTGCCTCTGGGCTCTCCAGGGTTTCCAGTCTGGGGAGTTGGCAGCAGGTGACAGCTGAATGCGCTGCAGACCTCAAGGGCCGTGGTCTGTGCCAGAGAGCACAGCAAACCGTGGCCTGGCCAGTGTGGCCTGTGTAAGTTGGACTGTGGTCTGGGGGACTGCCCCGGCAGGGCTGGGGGTGAAAGTCCGCTCTGAGAGCCTGCGTGTGGCTGGAGGTTGGCAGCTGACTGGGTGAGCCACTGCTTGCAGGGTTTCCTGAAGCGCCTGGGCCGCCGACACTGGGACACTCTGGGTGCCTGGCTTTTCAGGGCTCCAGCAGGTGAGAAGGTGTCCCCAGATCCATCCACGGCAGGGCCCAGGGCCCAGTGAGCCTGGGGCTGCTCTCCCCACACCCTGAGTGAGAAGAGGGTTAGATGCACAGCCTTGTGGGGCCAACGGGACACTGGCCAGCCTCTTCCTCGACAAAGCAAGGGTCTTTTTGAGACTCTCCCTCCTAGGTGGGGAAGCGGCGTGATGTGAAAATGAGTACACTTCGGAGGGGTCCCCTCTGCCACCACCTCCCCACTCCCTGCCTGGGCTGGCAGGGGCATGTGCCGGAAAAGCAGAAGCAGCCAGGCAGTGTGTCAGACAATGGTGGGGCCCCACAGCCTGGGAAGCAGGAAGCTGCCTCCTTTCTCTGTCGGCTCTGCTTGCTGGAGGCTCTTTTTCTACCATTCCCCATGACTCACGTGGCACAGGACACACACCCGACTTTGCTGGGGCTGCTGTGGGAACGTGGAGTGCTTCCCAGGGCAGCTGGGAGCTCGGTGACTTTGCTGCAAATGGAAGAAGTTCATAGAGGCCCAAAATGTGACTGGGAGCCATGCACGTGAGCTTCCGGCTCTGAAGCAAGTGGCTTCCCTTCCTTCCAGGACCCACACACAGGCAGGCCCAGGGAGGAGGCACCCAGACCACACAGACAAGCCCAGGGGAGGCGGTGTCACCACCACAGCAGAAGAGGGGGTGTCCCCACCACAGACAGCAGATGAGGGGGTGTCCCCACTACACAGACAGCAGGTGAGGGGTGTCCCTACCACAGAGACAGCAGGTGAGGGAGTGTCCCCAACACAGAGACAGCAGATGAGGGGGTGTCCCCACTACATAGACAGCAGGTAAGGGGTATTCCCACCACAGAGACAGCAGGTGAGGGAGTGTCCCACCACAGACAGCAGGTGAGGGGTGTCCCCACCACAGAGACAGCAGGTGAGGGGGTGTCCCCACCACAGAGACAGCAGGTGAGGGGGTGTCCCCACTACACAGACAGCAGGTGAGGGGTGTCCCCACCACAGAGACAGCAGGTGAGGGGGTGTCCCCACTACACAGACAGCAGGTGAGGGGGTGTCCCCACCACAGAGACAGCAGGTGAGGGGTGTCCCCACCACAGAGACAGCAGGTGAGGGGTGTTCCCACTACACAGACAGCAGGTGAGGGGTGTCCCCACCACAGACAGCAGGTGAGGGGTGTCCCTACCACAGACAGCAGGTGAGGGGGTGTCCCCACCACAGAGACAGCAGGTGAGGGGTGTCCCCACCATAGAGACAGCAGGTGAGGGGTGTCCCCAC
>CAUYLG010060660.1:0-16343 GCA_963573385.1 Cacajao melanocephalus
TGCCTGGCTAATTTTTGTGTTTTTAGTAGAGACAGGGTTTCACCATGTTGGCCAGGCTGGTCTTGAACTCCTGACCTCAAGCAATGTATCTGTCTTGGCCTCCCAAAGTGCTGGAATTACAGGTGTGAGCCACCAAGCCTGGCCAACATTTTTCTTTTTAAAACACTAAATAATGAACTACATCTCATAAGGCACTACATACCAATTTTGTAAGAAACAATATGCTTTTTTTCTCTAACCATTTGTAGTAAATAATCCTAAAGACTGACTGCATAATGGAATTTTAAAAGTCATTTACACTGAAATGTGATCAGTACATGATTTTAAAAAACTGAGCAATATCTACTCTAATTACAAAGATTAAAGACCCTGACTTCTCATAAATACGTTTTTTCTCTGGAGAGTATGTGTCTCAGAGTTCTTACAAGTTACATTCCTAGAAAGCTTTTTGGGAGAAAATTCTTTTCTCCCCAAGTAGTTTTGCACTTCTCACAACGCTCTTTCAGATATTTATTTAATCTTGGTTATTTGCCTGGGCATATTAAATCAAAATAAAATAACTCTCCAATTTAAATCAATAAAGCTCAAGAAATCAGAGCAGATCAGTTCCACAGTAGTCAGTGTGGAATTCTAAGTGTTTTCTGAGAGGCAGATTTTCTTCCTTGCTTAGCCATCCTATGTGGAAAGTAGAAGTAAAAGGGAAACTTTGTCAGAATTGTCCAAAGATGGCCAGGACTTCCAGAGGAGGTGGGAAATTCTCTGTATCCCTAAAGTATATTAGCAAGAACTGGAGATTGGATGACTCCAATCGTCCAATGAAATCCATAGAATTCTGAGAAAGCTGCTATTGTGCTCCCGCCCCCCCAATCTCTCCTGTATTTCTTTACAGCTAGGGAATGGAGTACCAAGTTCTCAGACTTCACGAGCTCTGTCTCCACATATTCCCAAAAGGTAGTTCATACCAGGAAATCGGACTACCCTTTATTCCAATGACAAGCCCGAGCTAGGTATACAGGTAAACTTAGAGTTGTGGCCAGCTTTTTTTTTCTAAGGCTTTTTCCTGCAGAGAAGGTGGAACCCAGAAGCTAACTCTAGCTTTTCCCATACTTAAGTGATGTCAACATTTAAAATATAAGTTGCTACTTCCCCATAATAACACCAAGAATAAGCGATGTGATAACACTGGCTAAAATAAAGCCAAGGTGTCCAAGTCAGGTAGATCTAATATGCCAACTCCATAGAAACCTAGCTTTTGTGTATATTTAAAGTGGTACTGGCCAGGCAGGATGGCTCATCCCTATAATCCTAGCACTTTGGGAGGCTGAGGAGGGCAGATTATTTGAGGTCAGGAGTTCAAAACCAGCCTGGCCAACATGGTGAAACCTCATCTCTACTAAAAATACAAAAAAAAAAAAAAAAAAAAAAATTAGCCCAGCATGGAAGTGGGCACCTGTAATCCCAGGTACTTGGGAGGCTGAGGCAGGAGAATTGCTTGAACCCAGGAGGGGAGGTTGCAGTGAGCAGAGATCATGCCGCCACACTCCAGCCTGTAAGACAGAATGAGACTCTGTCTCATAAATAAATAAATACAGTGGTACTTATTTGACAAATCCAAACAAACTTCTCTGACTTTCAAGGAAATTAGTTATTTGGCTCATATGTGAAAATAAGGTTTTCTCAATTCCTTCTCAAAGTTTCATTAGTACTTAACCCAAATGTCCAAACTTAAACCTAAAATTAGAAATAAATGGTGACTACCAGATTTCTCAATCTGTGTGCCCATATGAGAATAGCAAATGTGAGGAGTTATTACAGAGAAATAGCTTGTAAGAGCTGCCCCTCTATCAGCTGCCTTAGTTACAAACTATTTTAGGAATAATAACACTTCTCTAGACAACTTATACGGCTAAAATGATTCTATAAATTACTAAAACCAAAAGTTACTAAAATTTTTGTTTATAAAGAAAACCCTGGATTAACAAGAAACTTTAGGAGGAAACAAAAAGGAAAGCAACAACATAATCCCACTAACATGTTCCTGAGCTCATGGGAAATACTGCTCATCAATCAGGCATTCTTTTCTTAATGAGCTTGGATGTGCTTTGACAATTCTTAAAACAGGACTCTGAACAACCATTTCAACTGTGTAGGGCTGGCTCTTGAGATGACACCTATTCCCCCTCCCCAGTCTAACCACAAGCCCTAGAGGAACTATGTACACAACCGAATTCTAATACTAGCCCTGCCAGGAATGCTTGTATGACTTGGGGCAAGTTGCACCTCAATGCCTTAGGGTCTATGTATAAAATGGGGCTAATAATACTAAAGTAGCTTAAAAGATTATTATAAAATTCAAATGGGATACTGTAGAGGAAGAGCTCTTTTTATCCATTATAATATTCGTTATATTAACTAACATTTATCATGTGTTACCTATGAGTATTTACCATGTACTATGTTCTAAACATAAATTATCTCCTTTAACTGTACAGAGATCCTACGGGATATAGTTATCACCTCCACTTAACAGACAGGGAAATAAAGGCATAAAAACAGAAGTATCTTCCCCAGGGTCACAAAGATAGTAGCAGGTTGGGGCTTTGAACCTAAACAACTTATCTCAAAAAGCCCAAACTCTTACCTAATATGCTAGCTTTCATTCTTTGCAGGCTATAGAGTGCTATACATTTAATCTTTACTTGCCTGACTGACGCGTACTGAGCCCTCAATGAACATGCAGAAGGAACAGACTGATTTAAAGGTGCTTTAGAGAATTAGAAGACTACAAATATAAAAATGCAAGTAGGTGTGAGGCAGAAGGAAGTGCTGATAGAGAAATCACACAATGTCTGGTGTCTGGTGGAGACAAGAATATCAACTTGGGGGCTAGAGATTTCTACAGTAAGTCATCAAACAGATAGATAGCAATCTTCAGGCATCTAGAGCCAGGATATCCTGACTTATTTTTTTTTTTTTGAGATGGAGTTTCACTCTTGTTGCCCAGGCTGGAGTGCAATGGCACCATCTCGGCTCATCACAGCCTCTGCCTCCCAGGTTCAAGCAATTCTCCTGCCTCAGCCTCCCCAGTAGATGGGATTACAGGCATGTGCCACCACGCCCAGCTAATTTTGTATTTTTAGTAGAGATGGGACTTCTCCATGTTGGTCAGGCTGGTCTTGAGCTCTTGACCTCAGGTCAGCTGCCCACCTCAGCCTCCAAAGGTACTGGGATTACAGGTGTGAGCCACCACGCCCAGCCTTCCTGACTGTTCTTAACACGTGAGCTCTAACTGTTGCTGCATAGTTATACTCTTGGAAAGTTTAGCCAATAAGAAAATAGGTTTCCTTTAATCTTATTTGTTCCCTTGTATTTCCCTTTTAATCTTTAACTGGAAAAACTCCTCCCCCACCAGTCCCTAACAGAATATAAATGATTATAGATCTGTATAATATAGTTGTCTCTCACTATCTGTGGGGGATTGGCTTCAGAATCTCCCACGGAAATCAAATTCTGAGGATGTTCAGGTCCTTGATATAAATGGCATAGTATTTGCATATAAATTATGGACATCCTCTTGTTTACTTTAAATCATCTCTACATTATTTATAACATCTAATACAATGTGTTATGTAAACAGTTGTTATACTATATTTTTAAGGGAAAAATGACAAAAAGTCCGTAAGTGTTCAAAGTGGACACAATTTTTTCTTTCCCTTAATATGTTAATTTTTTTTTTTTTTTTTTTTGGAGACAGAGTCTCGCTCTGTTACTCAGGCTGGAGTGCAGTGGCTCGATCTCGGCTCACCGCAACCTCCACTTCCTGGGTTCAAGCAATTCTCCTGCCTCAGCCTCGAGAGTAGCTGGGATTTCAGGTGGCTGCCACGACGCCTGGCTAATTTTTTATATTTTTAGTAGAGACAGGGTTTCACCATGTTGGCCAGGCTGGTCTCGAACTCCTGACTTCAGGTGATCTGCCCGCCTCAGCCTCCCAAAGTGCTGGGATTACAGGCATGAGCCACGGTGCTCAGCCAATTTTTAAAATATTTTTAGTAGAGACAGGGTTTTACCATGTTGCCCAGGCTAGTCTTGAACTCCTAAGCTCAGGAATCTGCCTGCCTCGGTCTCCCAAAGTGCTAGGATTACAGGCATGAGCCACTGCACCCGGCCCTTTCCCTGAATATTTTTGATCTGTTGTTTGTTGAATACACAGTTGCAGAATCCATGTATACAAAGAACCAACTGTATTAGCTTTCTAAGAGTTATACGTTGACAAATTCTTTTTGGAATTAGGTGATGTACAAATGAATAAATACTGTAACAGTTTCTGTGCATCTCTAAATATTAATCCAGTGGTTTACTTTTGGAGTCATGTAAAACTCGTATTAAGATGCTGAACCCTGAAAATCTGATGTATAATTTTATAAATGATTCATTCAAGAGTATTGATTTGCTTTTATTTCCAAAGTAATTCAAAATTAAGGTCTATATGTAATGTTTGTTTTCCAGATTCCTTGCCCCATCTACTTTAACATGTTTTACTACTTAATAGCACAGATTCTTTGACCCATCTACTTTTTATTTATTTATTTAATTTATTTTGAGACGAAGTCTCACTCTGTCACCCAGACTGGAGTGCAGTGGCATGATCTCAATGCACTGCAATCTCTACCTCCCAGGTTCAAGCGATTCTCCTACCTTAGCCTCTCGAGTAGCTGGGACTACAGGCACCTGCCACCTGCTACCATGCCCAGCTAATTTTTGTATTTTTAGTAGAGACGGGGTTTCACCATATTAGCCAGGCCAGTCTTGAACTCCTGACCTCGTGATCCGCCCACCTCGGTCTCCCAAAGTGCTGGGATTACAGGTGTGAGCCACCACACCCGGCCATTTTTATTTATTAAATTTTATTTCATTTTTTGGGGGGAGAGCAGGTGTTTTTGGTTACATAGATAAGATCTTTAGAGGTGATTTCTGAGATTCTGGTGCACCTGTCACCCAAGCAGTATACACTGTATCCAATGTGTAGTTTTTTGTCCCTCACCCATCAACTTTAATATGTTTTATTACTTAATAGCAATTAACTACCTGCACACTTTTCCAGTCTGGCTGCTTACTGGACATTTTCTGAATTCCATGTTATCTCTGTAGCAAGAGGCTCTGTGTCTCCTTGCACAGATGAATCAGAAGCAACATCATAACATTTTATCTGCCTACTATGGTTTTGATCAACTATAAGTGTTGGCTATAGCTATTGCCAAAGATGCTACTAACTATTGGGATTCTTTTTCGGACACATACTGCCCTAATTAGATAGGTATCGTTGGACTAAGTGAAGTTGGAAGACCTGTCTGATGTAGAGGTCCAACCACTGAGCTTGGAGATAAGGTTCTATTCAGAGTGTGCTTTTATTAGTAGTGACCATGGAAGAGGACTTTGTAAACCACAAAGCACCACGCAGTGCAGTCCCTATATGTGCACAGAACCAGACCCAAAGAAAAATGAACAGACTTAATACTGGAACGGTTCTTTTCATGAGCAATAGTGGCCTCCTCACATCCACTTCTCAAAGGCTCTTCTGTGTTCTCTTCCTACTTGACTGCAGTATTGGATGTCCCTGATCACTTCCTCCCTTCCTAGAATTCTCCTCTTAGTCATGGTTCTCCTCCTACCCCTGATTCTTTAATCTCTCTTGTTGGCTTCTCAATGTACTAGAACGGGTCCATGGACAACCTATGGTCCACAGGCCAAATTGGGCTTGCCACTTATTTCAAATACAGCCATACCCATTTATTTACACATTCCATGGTTGCTTTCATGCTACAATAGCAGAATCAAGTAACTGCAACTGTAGTGCCAGCAAAGACAAACATATTTATGATCTAGTCCTTTACAAAAGTTTGCCAACCCCTGTACTAATTATGTACAGTTTTAATTTAAAATGAGTAACTCAGTCATTAATAAAATGCTTTATATACTATAGCTCTGATGATTAGAGCAATTACAACAGGACAGGAGATGAGAAATCTAAAGGAACCATTTAGCTCTAGGATATTCAGGGGCTACTCTATGAATGATCTCTTGCATATTGGACCACTTATGGATGGAGGATGCTTAGAAACCAAAACTATCTCATAAAAGTTTCTAGCTGGAGAGACTATTTCCCTAGCTCACTCCATTCCAACCATACTGGCCAACCGTGTCTCAAATTTGTGCTGAGGTTAAATTTGTCCCCACTTTAGAGGCTTGCTTGGGGATATTCCCCTGCACCAGTTCTCTGCATAGTAGGATCCTTCATGTTTCAGTTTTGTTTAATTCACCTTTCCCTCTGAAATCCATCCTCAGTCTCATCTCTCTACTTCCTTTCTTCGCTTTATTTTTCTCCATTATCCTTAATAATCGTCTATTATTTGTTTGCTTGTTTATCTCCATCCAAAAGAATGTAAATGTCATGAGGGCAATGACTTCATCCATCTTGTTCACTGTATCCTCCGTGCCTGTTACACTGTAGATCATCAATAATTACTTGTTGAAGGAAGAAATAGTTTAAGAGGACACTTAATTGTTGTGATTACTGAAATGTTTTTCTCCTTCATAAAATTTTCCTCCTCTCATTTGATTGAGATGAGATCTTGTTTGTCACTCAGGCTGTAGTGCAGTGGTACGAGCATAGCTCAACACAGCCTTGAACTCCTGGGCCCAAGCAGTCCTCCTGCCTCAGCCTTCAAAGTATTAATAGCTGGGACTACAGGCATATGCCACCATACCCAACTACTTAAAAAAAATCTTTTAGTGTCTTGCTGTGTTGCCCAGGCTGGTCTTGAACTCCTGGCATCAAGCAATCCTCCTACCTCATCCTCCTGAGTGACTGGGATTACAGGTATGAGCCACTGTGCTGGGCTCCCCTCCTTTTATTTTTAGAAGAAAGAATGGGGAAATATTTTCTTCACTCCCACCCCATCCCTGGTCACATTCTGTATTTTCCTGCCAGAATATTTCAGAACATCAATCAGTGAGGTGAGAGATGAGCTTTAAATTCATCAGGCATTAAATCGTGACCTACCACTTGTTACTGAAATTTTCTTCCTCACTTCCATTTGTCCTGGAATTCAGTGTTGTCTGGGAAGCACTCAGACTGGCTAATCACTGAGCAGGCTTAGGCGTTAGCTTTAATTCACTTGCAGAACTGCAAAGGAAACAGTGGAGCAAGAGGCTGGGCCTGGAATGGTTGCTTGATCCCTTCCTTAGGAACAAAAGTACTCAATTAAGGCTTATAAGTGAAATATGAAAGGAGAGGAAATTCTTTTCATTCTAAATGTTATGTATTTATTTGGCCAAGAGAAGAAGCAATTTAGGGTATCTACAATCCAACTAATAAAGTTATTTTTTTAATTGACAAATAAAAATTGCATGTATTTATGGTGTACAACATGATGTTTTGAAATCTGTTACACTGGAATGACTACATCAAGCTAATTAACATATGCATTACCTCACATACTTATGTGGTAAGAAGACTTAAATCTACTGTTTTGATGATGATAATAATAATGGCTAATATTTATTGCTTTTTTTTTTTTTTTCTTTCTACCAGCTATAATGTTAGCACACAGTGTTCTAGGTGTCAGATACTTCTTTTTGTTTTCTGGTGTGTTTTTTTTTTTTTGGACAGGGTCTCACTCTGTCACCCAGGCTGGAGTGCAGTGGTGTAATCAGAGCTCACTGCAGCCTCAATCTCCTGGCCTCAAGTGATCCTCCTATCTCAGCCTCCCAAAGTGCTGGGATTACAGGCATGAGACATTGCGCTTGGCCCAAGTTTTTTTTAGATTCCATATGTGAGATTGTGCAGTGTTTGTATTTGTGCCTGGCTTATTTCACTTAACCTAACTTCCTCCAGATTCACTCATGTTGTCACAGATTACAGGATTTCCTTCTTTTTAAAGCTGAATAGACTCCATTGTTTATATATATACATGTTATATATATACACACCATATTTTCTTCATTCATTTATCTGTTGATGGACTCTGAGGCTGAATCTGTATTTTGGCTGTTGTGAATAATGCTGCAATGAAAATGGGAGTGCAAATGGTCTTTGACATACTGATTTCATTTCCTGTGGATCTATCTTATCTATCTGTCCATCTATTTTATTTACCTACCTACCTATCCACCCACCCACTCTTTAGTGGGATTGCTAGATTATATCGTAGGTCTGTTTTTTCTTTTTGAGACAGAGTCTCACTCTATTACCCAGGCTGGAGTGCAGTGGCACGATCTCGTCTCACTGCAACCTCTGTCTCCCAGGTTCAAGTGATTCTCCTGCCTCAGCCTCCCAAGTAGCTGGGATTACAGACGTGCGCTACCATACCCGGCTAATTTTTGTATTTTTAGTAGAGATGGGGTTTCACCAGAGACCAGGTTGGCCAGGCTGGTCTCAAACTCCTGACCTTGTGATCCACCCGCCTCAGCCTCCCAAAGTGCTGGGATTACAGGCGTGAGCCACAGCGCCTGGACTATTTTTAATTTCTTGAGGAACTTCTACGTTGTTCTCCAT
Organism: Cacajao melanocephalus; assembly: GCA_963573385.1. Lineage (NCBI taxonomy): Eukaryota > Metazoa > Chordata > Mammalia > Primates > Pitheciidae > Cacajao > Cacajao melanocephalus. The sequence continues at coordinate 8,555 of CAUYLG010060660.1, forward strand.
AATGGCTGTACTAAGTTATGTTCCCACTGACAATGTGCAAGGGTTTCCTTTTCCAGATACCTTCACCAGTGCTTGTTATCTATAGGTCTTTATTTCTGTGTAATTCTGGCTATCACTCTTCTTGCATGAGGTATATTTTTATTACTTTTAGGTAAATGATAGAAGCAGAAAGTATCAGCCAAATGAAGACTCAACTGTTTTGGGGATTTATACTCCCTTTCAATCTCCTTCTATTAAGAATTAAACGAGACTCAAAGCCCCTGCACCCCCCATATTTTTTTTTAAAGTCTTGCCAAAGTAAGCAGAGTAGACCCTTTCTTAATATAGTGATTTGGTCTCTTCTTACAAAACTGCTAATAAACTAACTACCTTCATGATCTCGAAAGATCGAGATTCTACACTTCTATGTGTAGCATGCTGCAATGGTTAATAAACCTTAAATTCTAGACATTGTTCCTCATGTATAATCTAAATGTCTCTTGCAGAATTTTGTTTTCTTCTTGGAATTTTTGTGGGTGTGTTTGGCGAAGGGGGGAGGTGCACAAGCTCTTAAAGTTATTCCTTCATATTCTTGAAAATGGTTCTCAGTTAATTCCAAATCCTTGTAATCTTTCCTTATAGATGTCATCTGACTACTTCTTATTGGGATTAGTGTTTGCAGTGGTGTTCTTTCCTATACTAATTTCTAGCTTATCATTTTCCTAAAATGTACTGCCCATAATATATTGTCCAAATTTAGTACTTCAAAATATAAAACAAAACATGTCCAACCCCACAGAAATATAAAATAGGCTTGGTGCAGTGGCTCATGCCTGTAATCCCAGCACTTTGGGAGGCCGAGGCAGGCAGATCACTCGTGGCCAGGAGTTCAAGACAAGCCTGGCCAACATGGCAAAACACTGTCTCTACTAAAAATATAAAAATTAGCTGGGCATGGTGGTGTGTGCCTATAGTCCCAGCTATTCAGGAGGCTGAGGCACAAGAATCGCTTGAACTTTGGAGATGGAGGTTGCAGTGAGCTGAGACCGCACCACTGCACTCCAGCCTGGGCAACAGACTGAGACTCTGTCTCACAAAAAGAGAAATATATCATAAAATAAAAATGCTCACTTTCGGGTTATCTTTGAAGTACAAATTGCAAGATCTTACCAAATACCCACTTCTACTCTTTTTTTAGTTAAACTGACTCCCCAGGTTCCTCTTTTCTCCTTAAGCTTTTATCTGTGCAGTATAAATTATGATATTCTAATTACTTACCTGTTTAATTTTTTTCCATTAATAAACAACTCCTACCCCATTATACACTGAAAAGTATTCAAGCCTCTATTCCAATCCTGCAACTTCTAATAGAGAATATAAATAAAACCAGGATGGGAGTGGTGGCTCATGCCTTTAATCCCAGTGCTTTGGTAGGCTGAGGTGGGAAGATTGAATCCTGGAACCTGAGACCAGTCTAGGCAACACAACAAGATCCAATCTCTACTAAAAATAAAAAAATTAGCTGGGTGTGGAGGTATATCCCTGTAGTCCCAACTACTCAGGAGGCTGAGGTGGGAGGAACGCTTCCCACAACTTGTAAACTTGACCCCAGGAGTTCAAGTTTACAGTGAGCTATGATTATGTCACTGTACACCAACCTGGGTGACACAGCAAGACAGACCTTGTCTAAAGCAAAACAAACAAAAGCCTATAACCCCATAATAACTTGGTGGGTCCAGATAACTTCTACTTAAATTAAAAAAACAGTAATTTATACCACAGCTGATATTTAATGTGTTTTATGTAGGAAATACTTTAAAAATAACCAGCAGAGAATGTGACTGGCTGTAAGTAAAAACAAAAGATTTCTGTTTAAAGTTATTTCTTTCAAGTGCTTTTAAGTATGAATAAAACCTCAAAAGGTGACACTTAAGATGGCTTAACACAGGCTATCTGCTGGTGAATATAATTTGAAAGCAACCTACATAATAAAAACTTGCAGTGTATAAATCACAAATAAGAGGAAACTGCTCATGAAACCTCCACTGATTCAAACCTCGCTTCTGAAAAAACAGATATCCTTCTATAACTAATTCTTTACCATATGGTAAGTGGCGTAATAACAAAAACAAAAAGCCAAGTGTCAAACTGCATCTTATTGATAAGACCTTTATTTAGCTGACTGCTCCACATATGCTACACATCAAAAGGAGAGAACGTAAGTCAGGTTAGGACAAGTACCTTCCATTTGTTATAACTGAGCTATCAAATAACATCTGGTTAACAGGAATTATTATATACAGTAGTAAGAAGAGTTTCAAAGTTTGGGTGAGATAACTGAATCGAGAAAGATTTTTAATTAAAAGTTGGCATTTTTATTAAAACCTTCTATCAAAGGATTTAGAGCTGTACAAACTCTTAACTAAGCCTCAGAAGTAAGTTACCTATAATTTTGGAAGTCACCAGTTTGTATCTTGTCAACAGAAAAAGATATTTAAAGAGTTAAAGTTGTGGTTAATTAAGCAAGTGGAGCTAAACTGATAATTCTCTGTTATTTATCTCCTGTAGTACAATAAAAGTCAGTAATGAACTTGGATTTTTAAGTGGCCTTCCCCATTCTGGTCCCTATTGTCTTGCTCACTGCAGTCATACTGAACCACCAGAAACACCATACTGTAACTCCACAGTCTGAATTATCCTTTCCTGAATAATCCTAGGTGATATGTGTGAAGATCACATCAGGCACCTGCCTAAAATGATATAGCACAGATATTCCCAAACCTGATCTTCAAAACTGAACAGAAGCAATAATTCTCTCATAGAGATTTTTCTGAGTGTTTATAATTTATTTCCAAATTTGTAAAATTAAATGAGTAGGCTGTTGTAAAATGACATGGAACACTCCTCATACTCAACATAATCTTACAGAAGAAAGAGTTATGAGAATGTCTGCGTGAATAAAATGTCACCAGAAAGCATGGTTCTCTATGGTTTGGGGTTGGAGGAAGGGACAGGAAGTGAAAGGCCACACTCTTTTCTGTACCCATCAGATTTGAGAAATTACTGGGTTCATGCAGAGTTCTGCTGCAGTAGGGAAACCTGTTCTGCTGATTACCATGCATAAAAGTGGTGAAGATGCAAAGACTGCTAAAAGATAACATTGGGCTTAAAAGAAATTTTTTTTTAACACTATCTCATCCTTCAGAAGTTATGGCTAGGAAGGAGAAGGTAAGAAGACTATTTCTGTCAAACAGACATACTTTCAATGTTTACATGCACAGGCATTATGTTTATCACTTTACCAATTAATACAAATGGATATTAAACCTGACACTTTGAAGGCTTACAATCAAACAAAAGCAAAAGTCTTTTGGGATAGATGAGGCACTAATTAATGATGGCTTGGGTAAGTGAAGAATCCAAAAGATGAGGTTTAACAGCATAGTCATCTTTTAGCAGGCTATACGGTTATATTTAAGGAAATCACACTTAATTTCCCCAAATGTGATTTGGTTGCAACCTATCCAGTCAGTTTCCTTTTGAGAGCTGAAGTACCTGAGGCTTTGCAGAGGGTAAAGGATTTATCCACGGTCATACTGGCTAAGAACAGTGCTAAAAGTGGAGACCTTTATCACAAAGGTATCTTGTTTATTTGCTTATCTATAAAGCCCCAATACTTTCTTCCTGCATGGCAGTAACAACTGTCACCCATATTTTATCTTCTTCTAAAACTTGAGATTTTTCCCTTTTCTACATAAACAAGTGCTAAATGATAAAGAATTAAACCAAAATACCTCTGTTTGCACACCCATACGACCAAAACTGAAACAAAGAAGAGCTGTGACCAGTAACACAAGGGTCAAAATGTCATCTATTTTCAGAAATTGCAGGGCTCTATACAAACCTGAGACATTTTGCAAAATGCCTTGCTCAGATATTGACAAAAAATTCCGATACATAATTTCAAAAGAAATTTTATCTGTATGTTAGATAAAATATACAATATATACTGCATGTTCCTTAGCATGCAAGTAATTACAATTTCATGTTTAATATTCTCTACTTTGCTTGTTTCTTATTGAGGAAAAAGAAGATTCAACTCCATCAGTGAGACTCTGAAAACATCTGTCTCATTTGTGGCCCTTGGCTTCCTCCCCAAAGTAACAGAATAGCCACCTGGGCATAGAGAAAGAACTTGCCACCCTGTCGAAGAGTTTTTCTTTTTCCATAAAATAACATGGACTGGGCCACATGCATAGGTAACTACTTTGTGGTACTTTCCTAAACTGTTGTTATTGATACTGTTTTTCAGTAAACATGGTTTTATAACTGACAAGAAAACAAATGCCAAAAGGTCAGAGCTAAATTTAAAATTCAGAAACTTTTTAAGAGACATAGTCTGGCTCTGTCATCCATGCTGAGGTGCAGTGGTGTGATCACAGCTCACTGCAGCCTTGAACTCCTGGGCTCAAGCAATCTTCCTGCCTCAGCCTCCCAAATAGCTGGAACTACAGGCAAGCACCACCACATCCAGCTAAAAAATTCAGATACTTTAAAATGGATAGTGGGGAAACTTTCTAAATTGGAGAAAAAGAGTTATTTTTTCCTGAATGCCAGTTCTTTCCTAGTTGTTCCCTTTGTGGCAGGAAGGATCTCAACAACTCAGTCTAACCTAAGAAGCTACAGTGATTTCCAAGTTTGTTAAGAAATGTTTTTATGAGAACAACTTGTTGATCTTAACATTTCTGTGAAGTTGCAGGAAATGCTGAGGCTCAAGTGACTTTCTTAAGGTCATGTAAGTCAGTAAAAGATGAACAAATAACCCCAGAAATACTCCCACTAGTCTACACTTCTAACCGCTAGACCACACAAGTTCACATGTCCGATTCATTTTAAGACCTGAGTAGATCTTACAATTTTAAAAGACCCACTTGGATATGCTCTTCAAATAATTTTTGAAATCTGCCATAACCAAATACAAATGAAAACCAACAATTCTTCTGTTTCTAATTCATCCTTCCTTTGTGATAGTCAAGAGGAACCTTTCAACACTATTAACTAACAATTTTAGAAGAAAGCTAAAACTAAGTGCCTCTAACCAAGCAAATCCTGGTGTATACAGCCAAGCCAACTGATTTAGCACTTCTCTACTTAGTACACCAATGAGCACTAGAATTAAGACAGTGGTTCTCAATTCTGCGTGCACAAATTAGAATCACTTGGGGAACTTAAAAAAATACTTATGCCCATGCCCCACCCAAGACCAATGAATCAAAATCTTTGAATCAGTCATTAGTATTTTTTAAAAAAATCTCCCCATGTATGTATTTCTAATGCATAGCCAGTGTTGAAAACAACTGAAGTGAAGCTCTGTTAAATTTCTGAATTGAATAAATTTGTACAGTTCTGTTTGTTATATTTGTTAGTTTGGAAGAAACTGGATAATAAAATGAGATTTTTATATGAATATGTAACAAAGCAGAAGGTCCCAGTGATATAGCCAGTGTTGAAAACAACTGATGTGGAGCTCTACTGAATACATTTGTGCAGTTCTTTTATATTTGTTAACTACACTTTTGGAAGAAATTGGATAATAAAAAGATTTTTATATGAATGTGTAGCAAAGCAGAAGGTCCCAAGGAGAGGTCTTACTTAAGGGAGTTTATACAAGAAAGGCATTATTTCTACTTGTGGGGTGTTAAGGAAGGCTTCTAAGGAGGTGGTAACATTTGAACTGGAACTTGAAGGCTAGAATAGGCAGATATGAAAAGAAAATAAATTTCAAGCATAGGTCAAGTGCTATTAAAGATGCTTACAGGTGGAAACAGTCAGTGGGACATAATGTAAAGACATAAATGAGAAATAAGGTGAATAGTTAAGTTGGGGCCTCTTCAGAAGGGCCTTGAATTTCATGCAAAATTATGTGGTAAGAGCTGGGAAGTCGCTAGTTTCTGAACAAACGTCTGTCTTGATCAAAGTTAATCTTCAGTGAGATAATTTCTAAAGCTAGAGGAAGGATGGACACGGCAAGGAGACCTACTTGGGAGGGCTGTAATTCCAGCAGTCTAGGCAAGTAATGAAGGTAGCAATCGTGGCTGTTCTGCAGCCTCTCCTGGTGATACCCAGGCAAACAGGGTCTGGAGTGGACCTCCAGCAAACTCTAGCAGACCTGCAGCAGAGGGGCCTATTAGAAGGAAAACTAGCAAACAGAAAGGAATAGTATCAACATCAACAAAAACGATGTCCACTCAGAGACCCCACTGGAAGGTCACCAACATCAAAGACCAAACGTAGGTGAATCCATAAAGATGGGGAGAAACCAGCGTGAAAAGGCTAAAAATTCCAAAAACCAGAACACCTCTTCCAAAGGGTCACAACTCCTTGCCAGCAAGGGAACAAAACTGGTGGAGCATGAGTTCGATGAAATGACAGAAGTAGGCTTCAGAAGGTGGGTAATGAACTCCTCTGAGCTAAAGGAGCATGTTTCAACCCAATGCAGGGAAGCCAAGAACCTTGAAAAAAGGTTAGACGAATTGCTAACTAGAATAACCAGTTTACAGAAGAACATAAATGACGTGATAGAGCTGAAAAACACAGCACGACAACTTCATGAAGCGTACACAAGTATCAATAGCCGAACTGATCAAGCAGAAGAAAAGATATCAGAGACGGAAGATCAACTTAATGAAATAAAATGTGAAGACAAGATTAGAGAAAAAAAGAATGAAAAGGAACGAACCAAGTTTCCAAGAAATATGGGATTATGTGAAAAGACCAAATCTCTGATTGATTGGTGTACCTGAAAGTGACGGGGAGAATGGAACCAAGTTGGAAAACACTTGAGGATACTATCCAGGGGAAGTTCCCCAACCTAGCAAGACAGGCCAACATTCAAATTCAGGAAATACAAAGAACGCCACAAAGATACTCCTTGAGAAAAACCCCATGACACGTAATTGTCAGATTTGCCAAGGTTGAAATGAAGGAAAAAATGTTAAGTGCAGCCAGAGAGAAAGGTCGGGTTACCCACAAAGGGAAGGCCATCAGACCCCACAGCAGATCTCTTGGCAGAAACCCTACAAGCCAGAAGAGAGTGGGGGCCAATATTCAACATCCTTAAAGCGAAGAATTTTCAACCCAGAATTTCATATCCAGCCAAACTAAGCTTCATAAGTGAAGGAGAAATAAAATCCTTTACAGACGAGATTCTGTCACCACCAAGCCTGCCTTACAAGAGCTCTTGAACGAAGCACTAAACATGGAAAGGAACAACCAGTACCAGCCACTCCAAAAACATACCAAATTGTAAAGACTGTTGACACTATGAAGAAACTGCATTGACTAACAGGCAAAATAACCAGCTAGCATCATAAAGACGGATCAAATTCACACATAACAATATTAACCTTGAATGTAAATGAGCTAAATGCCCCAATTAAAAGATACAGACTGGCAAATTGGATAAAGAGTCAAGACCCATTGGTGTTCTGTATTCAGGAGACTCATGCAAAGACATACATAGGCTCATAATAAAGGGATGGAGGAAGATTTACCAAGAAAATGGAAAGCAAAAAAAAAAAAAAAAAAAAGCTGGGGTTGCAATCCTAGTCTCTGATAAAACAGATTTTAAACCGACAAAGAAGGGCATTACATAATGGTAAAGGGATCAATGCAACAAGAGCTAACCTAAATATATATGTACCCCATACAAGAACACCCACATTCACAAAGCAAGTTCTTAGAGACCTACAAAGAGACTTAGACTCCCACACAATAATAGTGGGAGACTGTAACACCCCACTGTCAATAC
>CAUYLG010060663.1:0-42187 GCA_963573385.1 Cacajao melanocephalus
CCAGATGATTTGCAAACTAAGGCTTATCTTGACTTCTGTAAGCCACTTAAGTAACAGTGGAAGTGACAATATATCCACAATGTGTCCTCTAGTCCTTGGAATGTCCGGAGACCCGCACCCTCCTCTCTGCCCGGGAGATGATTTACGGAATCCCCTAAATGTCTGAATCCCTTCACCCCCACCCCCGCCACATACCCTTACCTGGGAGAAAGGTATAAAAGGTATTGACACCCTCCCTCCGGGGCCACAGGTTGGAGAGACGTGAGTCCTCCGTGGTCGCCAGCAATAAAGACCCTGCAATTTGGCCTACTTTTGTCTTGGTGTCAACTTTCTATGCTCGGTTCAGTACAACAACACTTGGCTGGACATGGTGGCTGCTGCCTGTCCCAGCATTTTGGGAGGCTGAGGTGGGAGGATCACTTGAGTCCAGGAATTCAAGACCAGCCTAGGCAATTTCTGTAGACCCTGTGTCTACAAAAAAATTTTTAAATTAGCCAGGTTTGATGGGGTGTGTCTGTGTGTCCCAGCTACCTGAGAGGCTGAGGCAAGAGGATCACTTGAGCCTGGGACATCAAGGCTGCAATGGGCTGTGTTCATGCCACTGCACTCCAGCCTGGGTGACAAAGTGAGAGCCTGTCTCAAAAAAAAAAAAAAAGTTTATCACTTAAAGATCCTAGGGGTACATGGCACTCCTGGAGGTCATACACAAGAGGTCAGACAGAGACATGGGGGCCAGTGCCTTTAGTGGGGTCCCAGGCGTTACCCAAGCAGGTTTCCATGTGGAGATTTTTTTTGGAGCCGGAGTTTCACTCCTGTCGCCGAGGCTGGAGTGCAATGGCACGATCTCCGCTCACACAACCTCCGCCTCCCAGGTTCAAGCGATTCTCCTGCCTCAGCCCCCCAAGTAGCTGGGATTACAGACATTTGCCACCATGTCCGGCTAATATTTTGTATTTTTAGTAGCGACAGGGTTTCTCCATGTTGAGGAGGCTGGTCTCAAACTCCCGACCTCAGGTGATCCGCCTGCCTTGGCCTCCCAAAGTGCTGGGATTATAGGTGTGAGCCACCGCGCCCGGCTCCACATGGAGATTTTAACTGGTGGGTTTAATGCAAGCAAGCGGCCGGGTGTGTGGTGGCTCACGCCTGCAATTCCAGCACTTTGGGAGGCCAAGGCAGGTGGATCACCTGAAGTCAGGAGTTTGAAACCAGCATGGCTAACATGGTGAAACCTCCATCTCCACTAAAAATACAAAAATTAGCCGGATGTGGTGGTGGTCACCTGTAGTCCCAGCGACTTGGGAGGCTGAGGTAGGAAAATCACTTGATCCTGGGAGATCGAAGCTGCAGTACGCTGAGATTGCGCCACTGCACCCCAGCCTGGGCAACAGAGTGAGACCCTGTCTCAAAAAACAAGCAAAAAATAAAGCAAGCAGTCATGAGTTCCAGGAGGTCACACAGCAACTGAATGGCGGTCACTCAGCACATTGCGCAGTCTGTGTGGGGTGTGAGGGTCAGCGGGGCCAGCTGAACAGGCTGCATGAACTGTCCCATGGGAAGGTGGCCACCGGGGATCAGTTGTGTAAGGCAGACTTCTGGATCCCCACACTGAGGAACTGGGGGGTCAGGGAATAGAACTGGAAACCGTGTCAAGTGACGGAGTTGGCTGGGTGTGGTGGCTCATGCCTGTAATCCCAGTGCATTGGGAGGCTGATCGCCTGAGGTCAGGAGTTTAAGACCAGTCTGGTCAACATGGTAAAACCCCGTTTCTACTAAAAATACAAAAAAATTAGCCGGGCATGGTGGCACGTGCTTGTAATCCCAGCTACTCCAGAGGCTGAGGCACAGGAATTGCTTGAACCAGGGACGTGGAGGTTGCAGTGAGCCAAGATCACGCCACTGCACTCCAGCCTGGGTGACAGAGCAAGACTCTGTCTCTAAAAAAATAAGTGTCACTGAGCCCTCCTTCTGGTAGGAGAAAGTCCAACTTATATTTCAAAAGGATGCTGATGCAATATAAAGTTACAAGAATTCACTACAATTTTAATTTTTTTGAGATAAAGTCTTGTTCCGTTGCCCAGGCTGGAGTGCAATGGAGTGATTTCAGCTCACTGAAACCTCTGCCTCCCAGGTCCAAGCAATTCTCCTGCCTCAGCCTCCTGAGTAGCTGGGATTACAGGTGTGCACCACCACACCCAGCTAATTTTTGTATCTTTAGTAGAGACAGGGTTTCACCATGTTGGCCAGACTGGTCTCAAACTCCTGACCCTGTGATCTGCCTGCCTTGGCCTCCCAAAGTGCTGGGACTACAGGTGTGAGCCATCACACCCAGCCAATTTTTTTTTTTTTTTTTTTTTGAGTCGGGGTCTCACTCTGTCACCCAGGCTGGAGTGCAGTGGCATGATCTCGTCTCATTGTAACTTCTGCTTCCTGGGTTCAAGAAATTCTCCTGCCTCAGCCTCCTGAGTAGCTGGGACGTGCACCACCATGCCCGGCAAATGTTTGTGTTTTTAGTAGAGACGGGGTTTCACCATGTTGGCCAGGCTGGTCTTGAACTCTAGGCCTCATGTGATATGCCCGCCTTGCTCTCCCAAAGTGCTGGGATTACAGATGTGAGCCCACCACACCTGGCCTATAAATGTATTTTTTATTACATTTATACTTTCAGTTTCTTTCTGGGACATCATAGATGTTCAATAGTAGGAGGACTCAGCAAAAAGAAGGGTGGGAAGCAGTAAAAGGAGAGTGGGAGAGAGAAGAAGACAAGGAAGGAAAAGAAAAAGTATAGAGACTATCAGTTTGGGGTTTGTTTTGTTTTTGTTTGGAGACAGGGTCTTGCTCTGTTGCCCAGGCTGGAGTGCAGTGGTGTAATTACAGCTCACTGCAGCCTCTTCCTCCTGGACGTAAGTCATCCTCCTGCCTCAGCCTCCTGAGTAGCTTGGATGCCAGGCATAAGCCATAGCATCTATCTAATTTTTGTATTTTTTGTAGAGATGAGTCTTGCTACATTGTAAGGCTGATCTGGAGTTCCTGAGCCCAGCATAATGACACCCCCATCTTTACAAAAAAAATTATAAAAATAGATGAAAACCACTTGAAGTTTTTGCAAAACAAGCCTTACGTCTCAGGGAGTAAAATTTCCTCCATTGTATTCGTATGTCAGCACTTGTGACCACAGTATTAAGTATTCACTTGGGGTGGATAATCTTGCCCCAGGTAAATTGTTAACTCTCTAGTAACGCTTACAAGATAAAAAATGATGTGGAGGCCAGGCACGGAGGCTCACGCCTGTAATCCCAGCACTTTGGGAGGCCAAGGCAGGCGGATCACCTGAAGTCGGGAATTCAAGACCAGCCTGACCAACATGGAGAAATCCTGTCTCTACTAAAAATATTAAAAAATTAGCTGGGTGTGGTAGCACATGCCTGTAATCCCAGCTACTTGGGAGGCTGAGGCAGGAGAATCACTTGAACCCGGGAGGCGGAGGTTGCGGTGAGCTGAGATCATGCCATTGCCCTCCAGACTGGGCAACAAGAGCAAAAACTCTGTCTCAAAAAAAAAAAAGAATGATGTGGAAACCATTGCCTTGGGTTCCAGCTCTGAACATGATCTCAGAGCAGTCATTAACTCTGGTGGAGCTGTTTCCCAGTTGTTAAAGAAGACAGCAGGGCCAGGCCAGGTGGCTCACGCCTATAATACCAGCACACTGGGAGGCCAAGGCAGACCGATCGCTTGAGGCCAGAAGTTTGAGACCAGCCTGGCCAACATAGTGAAACCCTGTCTCTGCAAAAAATACAAAAATTAGCCAGGTGTGGTGGCAGGTGCCTGTAATCCCAGCTGTTCAGGAGGCTGAGGCAGAATTGCTTGAACCTGCGAGGCAGAGGTTGCAGTGAGCCGAGATCACGCCATTGCACTCCAGCCTGAGCAACAGAGCAAGACTACATCTAAAAAAAAGAGAGGACAGCAGTTTCTTTTTTTTTCTTTTCTTTCTTTTTGAGATAGAGTCTCACTCTGTCACCCAGGCTGGAGTGCAGTGGCACCATCTCGGCTCGCTGCAACCTCTGCCTCCTGGATTCAAACAATTCTCCTGCCTCAGCCTCCCGAGTGGCTGGGATTACAGGCGCCCACCACCAAGCTCAGCTAATCTTTTTTTTTTTTTAGACAGAGTCTCACTCTGTCACCCAGGCTGGAGTGCAGTGGCACAATCTTAGCTCACTGCAACCTCCACCTCCCAGGTTCAAGCAATTCTACTGCCTCAGCCTCCCGAGTAGCTGGGATTACAGGCACCTGCCACCATGCCCAGCTAATTTTTTTGTATTTTTAGTAGAGACGGGGTTTCACCACGTTGGCCAGGACGCTGTTCATCACCTGACATCTGATCCGCCCACCTCGGCCTTCCAAAGTCCTGGGATTACAGGGGTGAGCCACCATGTCCAGCCAAGGACAGCAGTTTCTATACTGCTGACCTTAGGACTGTGAGAATCACATGAGGAGAGGTGAAAACACCTTGCAAAATGGGGAAATAAGCAGTGTGACTTATTATTATGGTTAGATTTTCTGAAGCTGCTCATATTCTGAGGGTTGTAGAGGCAAAAGCCGTCAGGTTAGTGTTGCCGCTTCCTAAGGCCAATCTGTGGAATCTGCTGCTCTCTCCGGGCCTCGCCCTTGGGAGCAGCAGCCCCAGCAGTCATCTCTAGGTGCTATGGAAACACACTTGTCTCCGGTAGAAGAGAGAGAAATGAAAGAGGAATATTAAACCAGCAGTTAGGCCTGGGTGCAGTGGCTCACATTTACAATTCCAAAACCTTTGGAGGCTGAGAACAGAGGATCATTTGAGGCCAGGAGTTCAAGACCAGCCTGGACAACATAGCAAGACCCCCCATCTCCAGAAAAAAATGAAATATTAGCCAGGCGTGATGGTGTGCACCTGTGGTCTCAGTTATTCAGGAGATCAAAGCAGGAGGACCACCTGAGCTCAGGAGTGCCAGGCTGCAGTGACCTATGATGGGGGCACTGCACTCCTGCCTGGGCAACAGAACGAGACCCTGTCTCTACAAAAAAATAAAAGTAAAAAATAAGCAGCAGTTAAACCAGGAGAAAATGGAGTGGGCAGGGCATAAGGCATTTTTTTAAAAGCATATAAAAGCTTTAAAGGAGTTTTATTGTTTCAAGTTAAAACCCTTACGAATTTCTGCTCTTGGCTTCATGATCCCAATTCTTATTTATTTATTTTTTTGAGTCAGAGGAGTTTCGCTCTTGTTGCCCAGGCTTCAGTGCAATCTCGGCTCAGCGCAACTTCCACCTCCCAGGTTCAAGCAATTCTCCTGCCTCAGCCTCCCGATTAGCTGGGATTACAGGCATCTGCCACCATGCCCGCTAATTTTGTATTTTTAGTAGAGACGGGGTTTCTCCATGTTGGTCAGGCTGGTCTCAAACTCCTGACCTCAGGTGATCCACTCATCTCAGCCTCCCAGAGTGCTCGGCTTAGAGACATGAGCCACCAGGGGACCTCATGATCCCAGTTCTTAACTCTTTCTGTTGACATAAGCAGTGCTCATAATCAGAATGTACAATGGCGTCGCCCGGACGATCAGCCACGCCTTTCTGTATGCATCAGAGTGTAGGCATGTGGGTAACTCCTGGAGAACTCTTCCGTAGCTATTTCCAGAGAGTCCAGAATTCAAAAAATGTGGAAAGGGTTGGGGCAGTTCTTTCTTCGTTTCAAACTCACTCCTCCAACGCAGCAAAGCAGGGATCGTCTGGGCAGCTTTTGGGTGGTTTGCTGAGAGCTGGGCAGGCTGTGGGCCCAGCCCCTCCTATAGAGGGTTCCATGCGGGCATCAGTATTTCTTGGTGGATCAGATTCCTCTAAGCCAAATTCATGTCCACCTTGTGTTCAGGCCATAGCCCCATGGATGGGCTTTGAAACCACCTTGGCATGCTTATGAAAGATGGACCAGAACAGAAAAGTTAGGACCCAGGAGGTAGAGGTTACAGTGAGCTGAGATCGGGCCTCTGTACTTCAGCCTGGGTGACAGAGCGAGACCCTGTCTCAAAGAAAAAACTCCAAAGCACACATGCACACACACAAAATGAAACCACCTTTGCAAAAATTCTAACAAGTGAGATGTAATTTAACCACCCCCATCTTGCCTTTAGCCTTCAAACTGCCCTTAGTCATAGCTGGGCTTGGGCCAAGCTAAACTGGGAGTTTATAGTTTAAATGATAGTCACCTGGCCAGGTGCATTGGCTCACGCCTGTAATCTCAACACTCTGGGAGGCTGAGGCGGGCGGATCACGAGGTCAGGAGTTTTAGCTAAGCCTGACCAACATGGTGAAACTCCATCTCTACTAAAAATACAAAAAAAATTAGCCGGGCATGATGTCGCATGCCTGTAATCCCAGCTAGTCAGGAGGCTAAGGCTGGAGAAACTCGAACCTGGGAGGCAGAGGTTGCAGTGAGCCGAGATCGCGCCACTACACTCCAGCCTGTGCAACAGAGTGAGACTTTGCCTCAAAAAAAAAAAACAAAAAACAAACAATCTGATAATAGCTCTTCCTCAAAACTCAACGGCCTTGGTAAAGCTAATGAGAGACCGCCAGGCCAGGAGGATGAAGGAAGCCCAGATTCTGCCAAGGTGTAGCCGTCAACACCGTTCCCGAGTGCTGGCATGTTTGCAGCTCCTCCAGTTACTCCTTCAGGTAACATCACAATTGTAGAACCTAAGATTGGCCTTTTGAGATGTGTTTTCGGGTGTTTGCGTTTCTTTTTTTTTTTTCGGAGATAGGGTTTCACTCTGCCACTCAGGCTGGAGTATAATGGTGTGATCTCCACTCACTGCAGCTTTGCCTCCTGGATTCAAGCCATTCTCCTGCCTCAGCCACCCAAGTAGCTGGGATTACAGGTGTGCCCCACCATGCCTGGCTAAGTTTTGTATTTTTAGTAGAGATGGGATTTCACCATGTTGTCCAGGCTGGTCTCCAACTCCTGACCTCAGGTGATCTGCCCACCTCGGCCTCCCAAAGTGCTGGGATCACAGGCGTGAGCCACCATACCAGCCCAGGTTTTTGTGTTTCTGACACTCAGTGGCTTCACCTGGACCGGATGACCTACCTGCCGCCCCCAACCCTAGAGCACCCCATGGACAGTTCTGTGGCCCCACCCAGAAGCGAATCCCCTGGCCTGCCAAACTATCCTTGAAAAAGTCTGGCCTCCGAATTTTTGGGTGGGGAGATGGATGTAAGAATTAAGCTCTGGCCCCCTGTTCCGCCGGCTCTGCATGAATTAAGCTCTGTCTCTATGGCAATTTTCCTGTCTTCAGAAATTGGCTCTATCTGGGTCCCGAGCAAGAATGAACCCATGGGGCAGTAGCAGCTGTGAGGGTCAGACAGTGAAAACCAGTGGGGGCTCAGTCCTCCCACCCACCCACCTAGGGCCTGCTCCCGCCACGTGCACCAGGCAGTGCCGTGGCTGAGGCCCTTTGCAGCACTTTGCAAGGCGCTGGCGTGTCTGGTCCTGCCCAGAGCTTGGCACTACTGAAAAGAGCAAACACCACAAAACGGTTTCTAGGCGAGCAGCCAGGCGCTGTTCACAGCTGGGGAACAACGCCTCATTGTTTGGGATCTCATTTAAATGTTGCCAAACCTATTTCATGTCTCCCCTTCAGAAACTCTGATTCGGAAGGAAATTTGATTCATCTGATTTGCTTATGTGGCCGAATAATTATTTATTTGGCCACATTTGGTTAAATGATAAGTTTTTCAACTAATTTTCAATGTTAAACCTTACGGCTTTTTCTACCGAATTATCCAAGAGTATCCACTTCCTAACCTCATGGCTCCCAGTCTCCTGCCGTTTTTCCTCCAGGGAGGGTAAAAAAAATCTCACACATTCAAAGCCTGTTCTGAAATTCCCCTTGCTTAGCTCTGCTCAAAACAAACATAAACCTGGCTTTCAAGTATTTCCAAGTCACCTATAAAAAAGAAATGGTTTATATAGGCTGTTAGGAGTTATTAATATTTAATTCATTTAGGGGAAAATGATGGCCTTTGTGATTAAATTAGTAAAACTTGTTTTTATTTTACTTTGTGTGATTTTCAAATCTCTTTTTTTTTTTTTTTTTTTAAGAGACAGGGTCTCACTCTGTCACCCAGGCTGGCGTGCAGTATCGCAGTCACAGCTCACTGCAGCCCCAAACTTCCGAGTTCAAGGCGTCCTCCCATCTCAGCCTACCAAGCAGCTGGGACTGCAGGTATGTGCCACCACACCAGCTAACGTTTTTATTTTTTGTACAGACAGGGTCTTGTTGTGTTGCCCAGGGTGGTCTTGAACTCCTGGCCTCGAGTGATCCACTTACATTATTCTACCAGAGTGAGGCCAAATATCCATTTTTTATTCATAATCAGTACTTTTAAGACTCCACTGTTACATTGCAGGAAGGAAAAAAAGCAAACCTTTGTAACGTTTCATATATGACAAATCCCAACAGATAAAGGACCCGCCAGGTCCCAGGGCTTCAGGAAACAAGCCTGGGCTCACGGGGTAAGGGGAGTGTGCCAGCACTAAGCAAAGTGGAGTCTTAAGCCTGTTTCTTGCTTGGGGACTGTTTATGCTTCAACGCAGTACCTGAAATATTGGATGTTCCAATACGCAAGAGGCAGAACTGCGAATTCCACAAATCCATTCTGACACATGGATAAACTTTTACTGATACACCAAAGGGAAAACCGATATTCACTGAAGGCCGCCGAACCCATATTTCTCAGAGTAAAGGTGTTTAATGGACTCTCCACCTTTAAAACACTTTGTATGAAATATAGCTAGGAACATGAAGAATTCAGATTACAAAACTCTCCAGGAAAGTAATAATCATCATATAATACTGGAACTACAGTTAAAAAAAAAAAAAAGCAGCCGTCTAGGAGTCCTAACTGTAGTTTACTTGAAAGTACAGATCATCGGTAGCAACCTTCTATATCAAGTTGTCACGGGCAATTGTAAGCAAACGGCATCAATCTGCATAGCATTTGAAAATCCATCTGAAGCTGTTCGGAGCTGCACAACAGCGGAAGCTATTCTTCCAGTCCTCCCAGCAGCTCTGCAAAATCAGTGATATACCATTTGGCGTTGTCCTTGACGTGCTGCCTGATCACGTTTCCTCCAAACCCAATGAAGGCATCCTAAGGAAGAAGAAAAAAGCAATGATTTTCGTTTTTATTTATTTATTTATTTAGAGTCTTGCTCTGTCGACCAGGCTGGAGTGCAGTGGTATGATCTCTGCTCTCTGAAACCACCGCCTCCTGGGTCGAAGCGATTCTCCTGCCTCAGCTTCCCAAGTAGCTGAGATGACAGGTGCCTGCCACCATGCCTGGCTAATTTTTGTGTTTTTAGTAGAGACAGAGTTTCACCATGTTGGCCAGGCTGGTCTTGAACTCCTGACCAGGTGATTGGGCCACTTTGGCCTCCCCAAGTGCTGGGATTACAGGGCTGAGCCACGGTTCTGGGCAGAGAAATGATTTTTAGAAAACCAGAAAACAAAGGTTGCAGGCAGCCATCGAGACCAGTAAGTGTTTCAAACATACACTGTTCCTGCAAAGAGAGGTAAGCCTGGCCTCCCCCAGGGTGCCTCCACTGAGCACCCAGCACCTTCCTCCTCACCTCCTCCCATCTTTGGCTCCTGGCTGCCTCTTATCCCTCCTTCACTCTCCTGCATCAGTACCTGCACCACTGCAGGGGACCCATTGAGCTGGACAATGCCGAGGCTTTGGGAGAATGATAAGATGTGGTCCCTGCCCTCTTATAACCAAGACAAATGCCTACAAAAATAAAAATCGGCCAGGCGCAGCGGCTCACGCCTGTCATCCCAGGACTTCGGGAGGCCGAGGCAGGCGAATCACGAGGTCAGGAGTTCGAGACCAGCCTGGCCAATATGGTGAAACCCTATCTCTACTAAAAATACAAAAATTAGCCAGGTGTCATGGTGCATGCCTGTAGTCCCAGCTACTCGGGAGGCTGAGGGAGAAGAATCATTTGAACCCGGGAGGCGGAGGTTGCAATGAGCTGACGTGCTACGACACTCCAGTCTGGGAGACAGAGTGAAAGTCTTCCTCAAAAAATAAAAATAAAAAACAAATAAAAATTACAAAATAAAAATCACGTAAGTAGGTAAATGTTTGAGTTCTAAACTAGATAGCAGGAGCTGGGCGCGGTGGCTCATGCCTGTAATCCCAGCACTTTGGGAGGCTGAAATGGGAGGATCCTCTGAGGTCAGGAGTTCCAGACCAGCCTGGCCAACATGATGAAACCCTGTCTCTACTAAAAATACAAAAAGTAGCCGGGCGTGGTGGCAGCTGCCTGTAATCCCAACTACTCAGGTGGCTGAGGCAGGAGAATCGCTTGAACCTGGGAGGCGGACGTTGCAGTGAACTGAGATCGCCCCACTGCACTCCAGCCTGGGTGACAGAATGAGATTCTGTCTGAAAAAATAAAATAAATAATAAATAAATAAACTAGATGGCAGGCCAGGCATGGTGGCTCACGCCTGCAATCCCAGTACTTTGGGAGGCCGAGGTGGGTGGATCATCTGAGCTCAGGAGTTCAAGACCAACCTGGCCAACACGGCGAAAACCCATGTCTACTAAAAAGACAAAATTTTAGCCAAGTGTGACGGTGGGCGCCTGTGGTCCCAGCTACTTGGGAGGCTGAGGCATGAGAATCGCTTGAACCCGGGAGGTGGAGGTTGCAGTGAGTGGAGATTGCACCTGGCAACAGAGCAATACCCCATCTCAAAAATAAATAAATAAATAAAAATAAACTGGATGATAATGACATCCATGCCCTGTAATTTCAAAGAAGGGAAGGTCAAAAAGAAGCCTGTGGTGTAGAGGAAATCCCCTTAGACGTGGGATCTAGTCCAGACCAGGCACCGCCCTGCCAGGGAGGTGAAGAGTGGCAGGGTGTGCACCAGAAATGGTGGTGGGTTTTCTATTCTGGGGTGAGGGAGAACTGTCTGCAGTGCTCTAATTTTTTTTTTAGAGATAGGGTCTTGCTCTGTTGCCCAGGCTGGAGTGCAGTGGTGTGATCTCAGCTCATGCCTACGATCCCAGCACTTTGAGAGGCCTAGGCGTCTCTACTAAAAGTACAAAAATTAGCTGGGTGTGGTGGTGTGCACCTGTAGTCCCAGCTACTCGGGAGGCTGAGGCAGGAGAATTGCTTGAACCCAGGAGGTGGAGGTTGTAGTGAGCCGGGATCACGCCACTGCATTCTAGCCTGGTGACAGAGTGAGACTCCATCTCAAAAAAAAGAAAAAGGAAAAAAACAACAAACAAATAAAAATTGGTTATCAGTATTATTATTTCATTAGTTGTACTAACTGATACCCTCTTTTTGTGAACGATATTTCCAAATAGTATTTTATTTTTTTCTGCCAGGATATAGACACAAACTGCATATACTCATTTGAAAGTACAGGCTGGGCACAGTGGCTCACGCCTGTAATCCCAGCACTTTGGAAGGCCAAGGTGGGTGGATCATGAGGTCAAGAGATTGAGACCATCCTGGCCAACGTGGTGAAACCCTGTTTTTACTAAAAATACAAAAATTAGCTGGATGTGGTGGTGCGCACCTGTAGTCCCAGCTACTCGGGAGGCTGAGGCGAGAGAATTGCTTCAACCTGGGAGGCGGAGGTTGCAGTAGGCCGAGATCGCGCCACTGCACTTCAGCCTGGCGCCTAGTGACAGAGCGAGACTCCATCTCAAAAAAAAAAAAAAAAAAAAGTGAAGGGAAAAAAGGCAAGTAACAGAATTTTGTACTTTCTTTCTTTCTTTTTTTTTTGAGATGGAGTTTGGCTCTTGTTGCCCAGGCTGGACTGCAATGGTGTAATGTTGGCTCACTGCAACCTCCACCTCCTGGGTTTAAGCAATTCTCCTGCCTCAGCCTCCGGAGTAGCTGGGATTACAGGCCTGTGCCACCACGCCTGGCTAATTTTGTATTTTTAGTAGATTGGGAGCTCCCTGAGAAAACTCTTCATTTTACTTTTATGTTTTCCTCATTAAACTAGCCCAGTGTTCGTTGCTTAGGCAACCCCAGCATTGGTTATAAATTATCTGAGGTAACAATAAAAAGATTCAAAGGCGATGTGGCTCACACCTATAATCCCAACACTTTGGGAGGCCAAGGCAGGTCGATCACCAGAGGTCAGGAGTTCACTACCAGCCTGGCCAACATGGTAAAACCCCGTCTCTACTAAAAATAGAAAAAAAATTAGCTGGGTGTGGTGGCAAGTGTCTGCAATCCCAGCTACTTGGGAGGCTGAGGCAGAAGCATTGCTCAAACCCGGGAAATGAAAATTGCAGTGAGCCAACTCCAGCTGGTCGACAGAGTGAGAATCTCAAAAAAAATATAAAAGATTCAAAGGCTGGGCTCAATGGCTCATGCACTTTGGGAGGCCGAGTGGGCAGATCACCTGAGGTCGGGAGTTTGAGACCAACCTGGCTGGAACCTTTTTTTTTTTTTTCGATGTGGAGTCTTGCTCTGTCATGCCCAGACTGGAATGCAGTGGTGTGATCTCGGCTCACTGCAACCTCTGCCTCCTGGGTTCAAGTGATTCTCCTGCCTCAGCCTCCCAAGTAGCTGGGATTATAGGCACCCACCACCATGCCTGGCTAATTTTTGTATTTTTAGTAAAGATGGGGTTTTGCCATGTTGGCCAGGCTGGTCTCGAACTCCTGACCTTAAGTGATCCACCTGTCTCTGCCTCCCAAACTGCTGGGATTACAGGCATGAGTCACCTTCGTGCCCAGCCAAAAGGTTCCCTTTAACCCTTTTTCATTCATCATTCACAAAGACTATCATTTTTATTTATTTTTTATTTTTTTGTTTTTTATTTTTCTTTTGAAATGCAGTCTCGCTCTGTCACCCAGGCTAGACTGCAGTGGCGCAATCTTGGCTCACTGCAACCTCTGCCTCCTGGGTTCAAGCGATTCTCCTGCCTCAACCTCCCTGGTAGCTGGGATTACAGGTGCCCACCACCACACCCAGCTAATTTTTGTATTTTTAGTAGAGACAGGGTTTCACCATCTTGGCCAGGCAGGCTGGTCTCGAACTCCTGAACTCGTGATCCACCTGCCTCGGCCTCCCAAAGTACTAGGACTATAGGCGTGAGCCACCATGCCCTGGCTATTTTTTTTTAAGACAATCCCTAGTTTTAGATCTCAGAAAACCAGGTGGTAAAAACTTCAGCTCTCTCTCTCTCTCTTTCTCTCCATATATATATATATACACAAAATACAAAATTTTAGCCAGGTGTGATGGTGGGTGCCTGTGACCCCAGCTACTCGGGAGGCTGAGGCATGAGAATTGCTTGAACTCTCTCTCTATAGAGAGAGAGAGAGTGAGAGAGAAACAGAGTCTCACTCTGTCACCCAGGCTGGAGTGTAGTGGGGTGATCTCCGCTCACTGCAGCCTCCACCTCCCGGGTTCAAGTGATTCTCATGCCTCTGCCTGAGTAGCTGCAATCATAGGCACTCATCACCACACCTGGCTAATTTTTTTTGTATTTTTTGTAGAGACAGGGTTTCACCATGTTGCCTAGGTGAGTGTCAAACTCCTGGCTTCAGGTGATTTGCCCGCCTCGGCTTCCCAAAATGCTGGGATTACAGGTGTGAGCCACCGCCCCCGGCCACACTGTATTTCTGGTGTAGTTTTTCCTCGAATGACGTGATAAAGGCGAAGCTCTATGTGAAATTGACATTTGATATTTATGACATTTGCTATATAGCATTTGCTTCCGGCATTGATTTTTAAAATGCTTAGAAATAAAATCCCTGGCCAGGCATGTTGGCTCACACTTACAATCCCAGTACTCTGGCAGGCCAAGGCAGGAGGATCACTTGAAATCAGGAGTTCAAGATTAGCCTGGGCAATATAGTGAGACCTCAATTCTATAAAAAATAAACAGTGGGTGTGCTGGCGTGTGCCTGCAGTCCCAGCTACTAAGGAGGCTGAGATGGGAAGATCACTTGAGTCCGGGAGGTCAGGGCTGCCGTGAGCGGAGATTGTGCCACTGTACTCCCACCTCGGTGTTAGAGTGAGACCCTGTCTCAATAAATAAATAAATAAATAAAACCTCCACTAGTTTCAGAAGATGATGTTAATTCAGAGGAATAAAATGCTGTGATGCTGTCAGAGGCAGTGGCGCATACCTGTAATCCCAGCTACCCAGGAGGCTGAGGTGGGAGGATCGTTTCACCCCAGAAGTTCAGGGCTGTGATAAGCTATGATCACACCACTGTACTCCAGCCTGGGCAACATAGCAAGATCCTGTCTCCAGAAAATAAAAATAAATAAAAAAAAAATAAAATGCTTTGATACGTTACAAGTAAATTATAGAATCTCTGCAAGCCTCAGTTCCCCTATCAGAAGAAGCAGCAAGGTGGTTGACGCCTGTGATAGCATCATTTTGGGAGGCTGAGGTGAGGCAGATCGCTTGAGCTCAGGAGTTCGAGATCAGCCTGGGCAACACGGTGAAACCCTGCCTCTACCAAAAATACAAACTCTTAGCTGGGTGTGGTGGCATGTGTCTGTGGTCCCAGCTATTTGGGGGGCTAAGGTGGGAGAATCACTTGAACCTGGGGTGGAGGTTGCAGTGAGCTGAAAGCACACCCCTGCTCTTCAGCCTGGGTGAGAGTGAGACTCTGTCTAAAATGAAACAAAACGTAATATTTGACTTCGCAGGGCTGTTCTGAGGATTAAATGACGTAATGTATGAGAAACTAGTACATAAAGTATAAAATGATATTAAAATCTTGGTTATAGGCTGGGTGCAGTGGCTCATGCCTGTAATCCTAGCACTTTTGGAGGCCGAGGTGGGTGGACCACCTGAGGTCAGGAGTTCCAGAGCAGCCTGGCCATCATGGTGAAACCCCATCTTAAAAAAAATAAATAAGGTAAAATCTTGGTTATAAGAGTTGTTAGGGCTTGGTGCAGTATCTCATACCTGTAATCCCAGCACTTTGGGAGGCTGAGGCAGGAGGATCATGAGGTCAGGAGTTCGAGACCATCCTGGCCAATATGGTGAAACCCCGTCTCTACTAAAAATACAAGCATTAGCTGGGCATGGTGGCACGTGCCTGTAATCCCAGCTACTCAGGAGGCTGAGGCAGAAGAATCACTTGAACCAGGTGGTGGAGGATGCAGTGAGCCGAGATCACGCCACTGCACTCCAGCCTGGGTGACAGAGCAAGACTCCATCTTAAATTTAAAAAAAAGAGTTGTTGGTGGTATTATTTGGGGAAATGAAACCAACTTATTGAGCACACACCTAGGCCAAAAGGTGGTGGTCATACTACAGGGATAAGGCATTGTTATAAGTTTTAAAAGATTTTAGTTCCTTATTCATAACTTTTCTTGGGTTTGTACAAAGTCAGCTGACATGACAAGATTGAATTTGTTTTTATTATTTCATTTCTTATCTTGTAAAGAGAGTTGTTTTTAACTCCTGTTTTAAATCTTATGTAGTTCTAAATCTGCTATTTTATTTTATTTATTTATTTTGTAGAGATGGGGTCTCACTATGTTGCCTAGGTTGGTCTCAAATTTCTGTGCTCAAGCGATCTTCCTGCCTTGGCCTCCCAGAGTGCTGGGATTACAGGATAAATGAGCTGTCTAAAACAAAAGTACGGCCGGGCACGTTGGCTCACGCCTGTAATCCCAGCACTTTGGGAGGCCAAGGTGGGCGGATCACCTGAGGTCAGGAGTTGGAGAGCAGCGTGGCCATCATGGTGAAACCCCGTCTCTACTAAAAATCCAAAAATTAGCTGGGCGTGGTGGTGGATGCCTATAATCCAAACTACTTGGGAGACTGAGGCACAAGAATTGCTTGAAAACTCAGGAGGCGGAGGTTGCCATGATGGCACCATTGCACTCCAGCCTGGGCACCAAGAGCAAAACTCCGTCTCAAAATAAATAAATAAATAGATAGACAGATAGATAGATAAAACAAAAGTAGAACCTGAAAAAAAATTAGCACCCTTCATACATACAGCAGGAGGACAGGCTTCCATGTCTGTGGCTCCATCGCCAACCATGATGATTTTCTTAAAATGAAACTTTTCCTTTAAAAGTTTAATCACTTTTCCTTTTCCACCGGATTCGGCTGTTGGCTGCATCTCATCAAAACCTGCATATTCACCTTAAAAGAGCAGTAGAAACAGGGTTAAAGACTCACAAAAGCGTCTTACTAGTGACAGCTTTCTGCATAGATGATTTCTTCACTTCAGTGTCACTGAGAAGGCTAACAATGGCCCTCGGTACAGTCACACAGCCTGGAGCTCCACACCTGTTCCTGGGAATAAACAAGCTTTGCTTTTTTTTAATTTTTTTTTTTTGAGGCAGAGTCTTGCTCTGTTGCCCAGGCTGGAGTGCAGTGGCATGATCTCGGCTCACTGCAACCTCCTCTTCCTGGGTTCAAGCAATTCCCCTGCCTCAGCCTCCTGAATAGCTGGGGACTACAGGCGTGCGCCACCACGGTTGGCTAGTTTTTCATATTTTAGTAGAGACAGGGTTTCACCACATTGGCCAGGATGGTCTCAATCTCCTGACCTTGTGATCACCGAGCCTGGCCTAAAATTTCCTTTTATGATTATGATAATAGAAATGGGGTCTTGCTAGCTGGGCTCAGTGGCTCACACCTGTAATCCCAGCACTTTGGGAGGTCAAGGCAGGTGGATCACCTGAGGTCAGGAGTTCAAAACCAACCTGGCCAACATGATGAAACCCCATCTCTACTAAAAAAATACAAAAATTAGCTGGGCATGGTGGCAGGCACCTATAATCCCAGCTACTCGGGAGGCTGAGGAAGGAGAATT
Source organism: Cacajao melanocephalus (assembly GCA_963573385.1). Lineage (NCBI taxonomy): Eukaryota > Metazoa > Chordata > Mammalia > Primates > Pitheciidae > Cacajao > Cacajao melanocephalus. The sequence goes on from CAUYLG010060663.1 coordinate 16,864, forward strand.
GCTTAAACCCAGGAGGCAGAAGTTACAGTGAGCCGAGATCACACCAGTGCACTCCAGCCTGGGTGACAGAGCAAGACTCTGTCTCAAAAAAAGGAATGGGGTCTTGCTATGTTGCCCAGGCTGGTCTGGAACTCCTAGGTTCATGTGATCCTCCTGCCTTGGCCTCTGAAAGTCCTGGGATTACAGGTGTGAGACACCACACCCGGCCAACGTTTGTTTTCACACTACAAATATCAATTGTAGAGGTGGCTCTATTAGGTCATAAATACCTAGGGGTGAATTTGTTGTATCCTTTAAGGTTCTAGTAATTCTCAAACATTGTTGAGGTGGCAGAACACCATAAAACAGTAATATATCAAATTTATTTGTTTATTTTTGAGACAGAATCTTGCTCTGTTGCCCAGGCTGGAGTGCAATGGTGTGATCTCGGTTCCAGAACACCGTAAAATAGTAATATATCACATTTATTTATTTATTTTTGAAACAGAATCTCAGTCTGTTGCCCAGATTGGAGTGCAATGGTGTGATCTCGGCTCACTGCAACCTCTGCCTCCTGGGTTCAAGACATTCTCGTGTCTCAGCCTCCCGAGTAGCTGGGATTACAGGCACTTGCCACCACGCTGTCTATGTTTTGTATTTTTATTAAAAACGGGGTTTTGCCACGTTGGCTAGGCTGGTCTCGAACTCCTGAGCCACCTCGAGTGACCTTAATATATTAAATTTAAAATGTTACTATATAATGTTACCCAAGAGGAAATTCCAGCTTATTTTTGAACAACTATTTCTATTCTTACCGTAATTACCACACTCATTCATGACTTCTTTTTTCAATGATCTCTATCTCTAGACTATTCAAGAGTGCTCTGTTAATATATGTACATTTTAAAAATATTAGGGCCAGGCGTGGTGGCTCACACCTGTAATCCCAGTACTTTGGGAGGCTGAGGTGGGCAGATCACCTGAGGTGGGGAGTTGGAGAGCAGCCTGACCAACGTGGAGAAACCCCGTCTCTACTGAAAATACAAAAAAATGAGCCAGGCGTGGTGGCACATGCCTGTAATCCCAGCCACTTGGGAGGCTAAGGCAGGAGAATTTCTTGAACCTGGGAGGTGGAGGTTGCGATGAGCTGAGATTGTGTCATTGCACTCCCGCCTGGGCAACAAGAGCAAAACTCTGTCTCAAAAAAAAAAAAAAAAAAAAATTGGTTTTAAGTATATCAACCCCCTTGGCTGGGCGCAGTGGCTCACACCTGTAATCCCAGCACTTTGGGAGACCAAGGCAGGTGGATCACCTGAGGTCACAAGTTTGAGAACAGCCTGACCAATGTGGTAAAACCCAGAATAAAATAAAAAAATAAGCCAGGCGTAGTGGCGGGCGCCTGTAATCCCAGCTACTCGGGAGTCTGAGGCAGGAGAATCGCTTGCACCCAGGTGGCAGAGGTTGCAGTGAACCGAGATCAAGCCACACACTCTAGCTGGAGCAACAAAGTGAGACCCTGCCTCAAAAAAAACAAAACAAAAGAATAACACTATCAGTCACTCCTTGATCTAAGTGGAGATCTGAGATGATCTAACGAGAGGGGACAGGCTTCCCCAAGGGCAGCTGTAGTTCAGTAATCCATTAACAAAAGTCACCCTTCTAAATTCTCCTTTTTTTTTTTTTTTTTTTTTTAAATACAGGGTCTGCCTCTGTCACCTAGGCTGGAGGGCAGTGGTGTGATCTCGGTTCACTGCAGCCTCCACCTCCTGGCTTGAAGTGATTCTTCTGCCTCAGCCTCTCAAGTAGCTGAGACTATAGGCATACGCCACCACGCCCAGCTAATTTTTTTTTTTTTTGAGTCAGAATTTTTCTCTGTTGCCCAGGCTGGAGTGCAATGACGAGATCTCGGCTCACTGCAACCTCCGCCTGCCGGGTTCAAGCAATTCTCCTGCCTCAGCCTCTTGAGTAGCTGGGATTACAGGCGCCCGCCAACACATCTGGCTAATTTTTTTATTTTTAGTAGAGACAAGGTTTCACCATGTTGGCCAGGCTGGTCTCCTTGGCCAGGCTGGTCTCACAGTCCTAACCTCGTGATCCACCCACCTTGGCTTCCCAAAGTACTGGGATTACAAGCGTGAGCCACCGCACTTGGCCTAATTTTTGTATTTTTAGTAGAAACAGGGTTTTCCCATGTTGGCCAGGCTGGTCTTGAACTCCTGACTTCAGGTGATACGCTTGCCTCAGCCTCCCAAAGTGCTGGGATTACAGGCATGAGCCACCATGCCCAGACAAAAGTCTCCTTCTTGAGTCTAAATTGCTTCAAATGCATAGGAGCTCCCATAAAGTTGAAATATAACATATAACAAAGTAAGTCATAGGCGCTACCTAGGAATTAATGTCTCACTAAATGCAGAATTTAAGTACAGACGGGTGATGTTATGGATACTGAAGCTATAGGACAGATGATGGCCTAAGTTTATTTTGCTGAGCAAAGGGCACCAAAGGGCAATAGACATCAGTTAAGAGAACCGTTCATCCCAATATGGAACTCTGATGCGACTATTTAAGTGCATTCCAACAGGCATTACCCAGAATACTGCATAATAGAACTGCTAAGAAAGGGAAGATGTTACCTTTAAAGTCTTACCGTTGAAGTAGAATTTCAGCCTATTGGCAAACACATTGGTTGCTGGGATATTGAGCTTTGAAGCAACATGCTCTACAATACTCCTAAAGCCACCAGATATTAGGAAAACCTGAACATTTCGCTCCTGTAGGCGACTTACCAGCTCCCTGCAAAAATAAAATACAAAGTACCGAACACTGAGTAATACAAAAGGAAAAAGAAATGAAACATGAAGAGAAAACTCAGATATATTTTCTTCTCCTGATGCATTTGCCTGAGGTCTATTTGACAAGGTATATCGCCTGGGGAGTTAATGTTTTATATATGCTTTTCTAAATGCACTTAGAAATCAATGGGTAGGGCTTGGCTGCTTTAGGAAACTTCTCCAGAGCCCTGCTCTGCCCATGGACCCAGAAAAACACAAGATGAAGACAAACAGGGAAAGCTTAGGTTTTCCCAGGAGAAAGAGGAAAGGCAGAAACAGACAGAACCAGACAACCTGACAGACAAGACCACGTGTAAGAGCCAGAAGGACCACACGGCCACACCTTTGATTCCAGCACTTTGGGAGGCTAAGGTAGAAAGTCACTTGAGGCCAGGAGCTTGAGAACAACCTGGGCAACATAGCAAGACTTCATCTTGGCTGGCCACAGTGGCTCACGTCTCTAATCTCAGCACTGTGGGCGGCCGAGGTGGGCGGATCACGAGGTCAGGAGTTGGAGACCATCCTGGCTAACACGGTGAAACACTGTCTCTACTAAAAATACAAAAAAATTAGCCAGGCATGGTGGCATGCGCCGGTAATCCCAGCTACTTGAGAGACTAAGGCAGGAGAAGCATTCGAACCCAGGAGGCGGAGGTTGCAGTGAGCCAAGATTGCGCCACTGCACTCCAGCCTGGGTAAAAAGAACGAAACTCTGTCTCAAAAAAAAAAAAAAAAAAAAAATTCTGAGAATGAAATGTTAAAGCAATCTTAGGATTTCTACTTTTCTAGGACTTTCTGAGAGAGCTCAGTACATTGGAGATAGAAGATCTCCTTGGAGTCCTCGGAGCTGACTTGAGGGTATCCTTGCATTCTTTAACTGTGTGTGTATAGCTGATCTAAGGTTTCTTTTTCACATGTCCTGTCTTCTCAGTGAATCTAAATCTTCAGTATGTTATGTTGAACCATTTCACAATTGTTGCAAATGGTCAAATATTAGTAATATCAAGTAGTTTCACCTATTATATAATGGGAAATTTCTGGGGTTCTGAGTCAAAATGCTGAATCTTAAATACATCGACAATGCTTAAGAGCTTTTCCTTGGAATGTAGAAAATGATTATGCACCTCTCAGAAAGTGAATTCAGCTTCAAATCACTGATAAGAAGCAAAGCAAAAAAGTTAAAGAAAGTGAATTCAGAGAGAAAAAGGATAAAAAAACCAAATAAATGAAGTTATGTAAAGTATTTGCTTATTTATTGGAGAGATTCTTTTTTGATGTGCAAAAGTTTAAGTTAGTGAAAGTCCTTTTCCATCACACAGTGCATTTTAAAAAGTCACCTTATATACAGCTAAACTTTTGTTTACCTAAGCAGGGGGAGCAAAAGAATATATTATGTATTTCACAGCAGTCAAATGATAGTAAGCCTGTGGTTGAGAAATTAAATATGGACCATTTCCTTCTCCCTCATGAAAATCACACAGATACTGTGTTTGGGCACTTACTCTTACTTTCACTTGATAACTATGCATACATTCATATATATATATATTTCTTAAATAATCAAGTAATTCCATTCAAATTCAACAAAAATATGCAAAACATCTGTCATGTGCCAAGTACTGTAAGGTGCTAGGGTTATAGGGTTCTGTCAGACTGAATTGTTTTTGATTTGTCTTTCAGCCCCAAAACAATAAAGGTAAACAAGCAATGTGACAAGGACTTATTTTCAATTGTTCAATTCAAAACATTTAACTTGATAACATGGTTACATATTTGTTTCAGTATTGCCATTTGCATGCATTTCTTTTATCTGTCTTACCTGAAGGATCTTATCACCAGGCTGCAGTAGGTTTGATGCTGGCCCATCAGGCTGAACCCTAGTAACAAAGATACCCTATAAGTCAGAAGTAACAGAGGTTAGGATTCTATTACCAAAAACCAGGCCTACTTAAACAAATCTTCATTCATATAGAAAACAGTAAAAACAAATTCAGAAAGAGTTTATGCATGTAGGCTTCAAAGATTATTATAGTTTTTTAAGCAAGGCAGCACTCTCCAAGCCAAGTTAAGAGAAGCGACATTTTTGCTTGCAAAAAGAAGCTTCTCTTGTTTTGAAAGTGCAATTATGATTTATAAATTGATCTCATGGCATATTCTTAATGACTTTTTTCTTAAATCATTTGAAATGTGATACTCAACCATCTTTTGTATAAATTCTGAATTTGCCTTAAGTTATTCTACTTAAACATATCTCCATTAAAGGCAGTTGAAGGTATTTGAAAAAGTGTCTCCTATTTGATAGGTTCTAAGTTCAATATACACTTTACTAGAATTATATATACATTCTGGTTTATTTTAATGCATATGGTTTCATATGTTACTGAGATTTTCAATATACAATGCATATGAACATATTAAACATAAGCAAACTGGAACATGCATTTTAAATAAAGTTTATGACTATATGGTCACAAAAATCCTTAAATTGATTAATGCAGTTTATTAAAAAGTCAAATTAATTTTGTTGACCGTTTATATAAAGAAAACATATTGAATGTCTACCACATGCTGGGCCTGGATGGCTCATGATATAGAAATATACAGAATATAGTTTCGAACTTTAATGAGCTCATAATCTAGTGGAAAAGAAGTGAGGAAAAGCAACAATTATAAAAACACTGTGACAAGTGTTATGACAGAGGTATAACAGATTGTTAAAAAAATGTTGTACTCAGCTTATATTTGTGTGTTAGATCTTCCAAGAGGAGAAGACACCTGATAGCTGAATCATAAAGAACGTGCAAAAGGCATCCACAGAGGTAAGGGGAGGAAGGATATTGCAGACACAGACAATAGCACATAGGTGAGTGTGCCTGCTACATTTGGGAAATTGCAAGTGGTTCTGCTATGGCTGGAGTGCTGATGGAAGCGTGGTAGTGGACGGGGTTGGGAGTGTGGCAGAGGATCAGGCTAAAAGTAGGTTAGAACAAGATTAAGCCAGCCTTTCATAAACTTTCTTATCAATTTTGGGTGCTACTAAAAGATTTAAAGCATGGTGGCGATAAGATTTTAATTGACATACAATGAACTGATGAATGGATAAACAAAATGTGGTATATATCTATATAATGAAATATTATTTGGCAATAAAATGGAGTAAAGCATGGAAACATGCTACAACATAGAAGAAAACATTATGCCCAGTGAAAGAAACAAGTCACAAAATGCCAAATATTATATAATTCCATTTATATGAAATGTCATGAATAGACAAATGCATAGAAACAGAAAGCAGATTAGCATTTGCCAGTAGCTGGGGAGTAACTGTTAACATGTACAGAGTTTCTTTTTGTACAAAATAAAAATGTTCTGAAATTAGATAATCATAATGGTTGCACAACTCTGAATACATAAATCACTTAATTGTACACTTTAAAAGGGTGAATTTTGTAGTATAGGAATTATATTTCAATATAGCTGTTAATAGTTTTTTATTCCTAAGAATTATTAAAATAGAAGACAATATTTTGATATTCTTGCCTATTATTTAGAAAAGCATGTTATTTGCTGATCTTTAAACATAATAACTCACTTAAACTCATAACTCTGTGTGTGTGTGTGTGTGTGTGTGTGTGTCTGTATGTGTAAATGGTTTAACAAATAGACCCAAACTAAAATACTTTTACTTGTGTTTTCACTTGACTTTTAGAAGTTTATGAAACCTATTAATTTCTTTTGAATGATTTTTATCTTTCAGATTTTAATGTTTTCCTACTTATTTAAAGATGAAACTACAGATAGGCACCAAATTTATAGAAAACTGTATAACTTTTAAGCAAGTTATTAGACTTCTAGGACTTAAGGATATAACTGGATAAATATGCAATATACATGTGCTAATATGTTCATCATAGTATTACTCGTAATAACAAAAATTACAAACCATACCTAACGGTCTAATAACAGGGCATTGATTAAAGACATTATAGTAAATCCATACAATAGAATAGTATGTGGTCATTAAAAGTGAAGTCCTAAATGGCTGATGTAGAACTACATAAATGTTTAGTGAAACAAGCAGATTATTAAACATTGTATGTGGTGGGATGCTATTTTTGCTGAGATGTGTTTATATATATATATATATATATATATATATATATATTTGTGTGGGCAAATATCTACAAGGCCTAAACATTAACAGTGGTAATACTAGGTAATGGGACATCAGATTTTTTTTCTTTTTGCTTATTTGTGTTTTCTTATTTTTCTACAATGATTATGCACTACTTACAGGATTAAGAAAATAAAACAAAATTTAAAAATTTGGGTTAATGGTGGCACTCAGTAGTGATGCTTTAATAGCTTTGGCCAATTCAATTGTACAAATGGTCAATTCAAAAGAAAAAAGAAACTAATTGTTTGAAAAAAACACAGTTAAATAAGACTCAATTATTAATCCACCAGACCCGTGCACAGCACTAGTTGTGACAACAAAAATAATCGACATAGTTCTTTCCACAGTGGGTAAGTAGCTCTCATATTCCATGATTTGAAGAGACTATATATACAATCAGTCCTCCTGGTAGCCCCTCCTTTGCTACTGGGTCTCTATACAATAGGTAGAATGACTCCATTGCCCAAAATAAGCCACTACATCTCTGATTGCTGGAAGTGAAGTTGTTTGGACCATTATTTTATCTCAGCAGTCAAAATGTCTGCTACCCAGTTAATTTAGACTGCCTTTCTTTAGCTCATTGTACATGAACAGTTTTAATAATGGTTGTATGAATCCAGATCATAGGAACTGAATTATGGCAATCATATCTACAATGCTGGTAGGAACTAGCAACGCTCCACACCTGACTGCTGAAAGAATGCAAAAGTGGTATCTGTGGCAGGTTTAATTTCACCTACCACATGGCTCTGGAGGATTCAACCTCTGTTCTGAAGACTTGCTTTGCTTACTTTTACGGTGGACTGAGTCTTCTAAAGCATGTATTGCTTTTTCCCTAAAGCTTTTAAATTTCATTTTATCATGTCTTTTCAATGAATAAACTTCATCAAGTAAGACCCATTGGTCCCGCCCATTGGTATAGTTTCCTCTTTTCCATATATAACCTATCAGCCAGCATACGGCCACATTAATACAAACAGAAAGCAATGACTGCTCCATTTGACCATGGTCTGCGGCATTCACTATTTGTGGAGGTGGAATGTTTCCCAAGACTGCCTGCAAAGGTCAGTGCCCCAGTTTTTCATTGTATTTAGGCATATAAACATTCCTATATCAAAGATGCCAGATAAATCTAAACCCATTTTGCCATTTTGTGATCTCTTCTATGATGAATATTGATGAGAAATGTGAAAATGTTGACCCTGTTTTGAAAAAGCTCATTGTAGCAATGTGTCACCCTTTTAACAACTCATTTTATCCTGAGATTTTAAAGAATACTTTGGCACTGATGACATAATTTGCTGGGAAATCATCAGTCTGTTTGTATTCTAAAAATCAGAAATAATATCTTCCTACTGTTTGGTGAAAAGTTATCTCCTAACTTCCAAACAAGAAGCCGACTTGTGTATATCAAAGATCCAAATAATGGCATCTTATAAATATTTTAACTCTGCTAGCAAGATCTTAGATGTGTTCAGTTTCTTATAACATTTGGCAGAGTGCTCCATGAAGGACCAATTCTGATGCAATACATTTAAAACTAGCTACATAATGCATTAATGTAAGTCAAAATGAAAATTATAATATCCTATTATTGCATAGCACTCTTTATCATAAAACTGTTGTTATATAATAACCCATAAAACCAGGAGCTAAAAGTAGCAGCAACTTTAATTTCAAGTTTAATTTACATACCATGAAGCATTCTCTCTGCTTCTGTCAAGTCCCACAGGAAGGGGCTCAATAACTCTCTTTTTCAATGAGGCAGTATGTATTAGCTTTCTATTGCTGCTACAAAATACTGTAAACCTAGTGGCTTAAAACATCACAGATTTACTATTTTACTCTTCTGTAGGTTAGAAGTCCAACATAGGTCTCATTGGGCTAAAACAAAAGTTTTGGTAGGGTTGAATTCTTTTCTGAAATCTTTAGGGGAGAATCCACTTCTCTGCCTTATGTAGCTTCTAGGAAATGTCTACATTCCTTGGCTCATGATCCCCTTCTTCCATCTTCAAAGCTAGCAATGATGTATGTCTCTGACCATTTTTTCTGCTGTCACATCTCCCTCTGACTGCAGTTAGGAAAGATTCTCCATTTTTTTTTCCTTTTTTTTTTCTATTTTTCTTCAATGTTCTTACAGGGGAGAAAGATTCTCCATTTTTAAGGACCCACGAAATTACACTGGGCCCATCTGCATAATCCAGGGTAATCGTCTCATCTCAAGGTCCTTAACTTCATCACATCTGCAAAGTCCTTTTTGCCATGTAATGTAACATATTCACAGTGGTGAGAGTTAGAATTTTTTTCTTTTTTTTTCTTTTTGGAGACAGGGTCTTATTCTGTTGGCCAGGCTGGAGTGCAGTGGTGTGATCATGGCTCAATGCAGCTTTTGCCTCCTGGGCTCAGGTGATCCTCCCACCTCAGCCTCCTGAGTAGCTGCGACTACAGGCATGTACTACCATACCTGGCTAATTTTTGTATTTTTAGTAGAGACAGGGTTTCATCATATTGCCCAGGCTGGTCTTGAACTTTTAAACTCAAGCGATTCACCCACCTCAGCCTCTTAAAGTGCTGGAATTACAGGCATGAGCCATTGTGCCCAGCCTAGGATGCTTTTGAGAAGCCATTTTTTCTCTCCATCACACTGTGCAAGTAGTGGTCAAGAGCATAGCTCTTGAGTTTACTTGTCTGTGTTCACCATTTACAATTGTTGACCTTATACAAGTTAACTTCTATGGACTTAACTTTTCCTCATCAGTACAGTGGGTTAATAATGGTACATACTTTACAGGATTGTTAGATGAGGTGACTGAGTACATATAAAATAGAACAATGGATGACACTCAGTATAGAGTCAATAAATGTTACTTTAATTATCAAAAGTATGAAACTCGGCCAGGCACAGTGGCTCACTCCCTTAGTCCCATCACTTTGGAAGGCTGCGGTAGGCAGATCACTTGAGCCCAGGAATTTGAGACCAGCCTGGGCAAAATGGTGAGACCCCGTCTCTATTTTTATTTTTTTTTAAAGCCTGAAACTCAATCTACAACTCTAGGTTTTTAATCCAGCAAAGCCCACATTGAGAATTTCTGAGTCTCCAACTATATCAGATTTATTGGCAGGAAAAATTCTTTTCCTCTCTGTTTAGCATATACTGAAAGGCCAATATTTGCCATCTTTCCTTTGAATTCCTAACAAGTAAGGGGATTGGCACCTCTTATTTAGGGAAGGGGATGAGAGGGGCTGGAAAGTTCCTCCTGCCTCATCTATGGTTTCATGGTAGTGGCTCACAGTGATAATGGCTCCAGTTACTGTTCACTTTTAGTAGTGGACAGGGTCCCATCTGCAGGGTTTTCTAACAGTTTTTAATAACTTTCAGGGACTACTTCCTTTAGTAGCTCCAAGTCACGAGTGTCATTACTATAGCCTTTATACTAATGGCTAACAGAATCCACTGTAGTTAGTGGCTTGTGGCATCTCTGAGTGGGTTTTTCTTATGTCTCTCACCTCAGGTTCTTCGGTGACTTGAAAGCACAATGGCTTTCCTTCAGGACCACCTCTAGGGAGTATTTCACAACAGAGCAACATGGTAGGTGCTGCAAGCTCCTTTCTAAAGAGTGTAAATCTTTGCTCTTCTCAGACACCAGCATTTGGATGTGTTTGAGACAGGCACAGATCCTGTGGATTCATGCATCATAGAGAGACTTCTCTAGGTTTGACCAGAGCTAATCGAGAGAGGGCTAGCTGGATGCACTACATAGGCATGATCTGTTGCCATTTCCTATTTCCACTTCATTTAAAAACTATTAGTCTTCTTTCAAGTCATAAATGATTATTCCAGAAGTACCCATAATGGGCTTATAAAAAGTTTTGCTTTTCACAAGTAATTTTGGAAAAGGATAAGTTTGGGAGGCTTCTTGCATGTTAAGATATGACCTTGCCTTACTGGTTGCCTAGCCTCTACATCTCTGGACTTAAACCTTAAAGGACTTAGAAAGTTAGTTTACGAGGCCAACACTTAACATTCTAAGTTTAGAGGAGAAAGGAACTTTATATGGCTTTCTAATGATGAAGGTGAAAGATTCTGACAGTCTCAGCTATTGTAAATGTAGACACCAAAATAGAACTTGTCTTAAGGGACCTACAACTTCAACTTATGAAATATGCTTTTCTTTAAAATTCTGAAAAGTCTTGGCTCTAGCTGATGCTGAGAAATTGGTTTCTAGAAAGACTATATCTCAAGTAAAAATGATATACAATTACAATTCAGAACATACTGGTTAAAAATAGCATACAGTATTTCATGCATTCACATAATTATGAAAGTTCAGAGTGTTTCTAGAGGCAAAACTGACTCATAAAAACAGCAAACAGACATTCAATAGCTTTTAAGGGGAAATTTTTTTCCTAAAAATGTGGCAAATATTAATTTTCTTTCATAACCTGGGCAATGTTAATATGAAGCTATATTGTGGCTTATAGGAGCACATTAGATATACATAAGAACCTATATTTACTTAGACCCTATGATTATTAGAACACTTGACATATAAAAGGTAAAGGCATTATCAATAGTGCTCCTCTCCATGAATCAAAAGTGTAATGACAAAGTATTTTAAGGTTGATTGCTATGCATCAAGTTTTAGGCTTTGAATAATTTGCTACCTTAGCAACTGAGAAATTTATATGCAGCAAGAGAAGAGATTTATCCTATGTCCATTAGAAGTTAAGAGAGAGGAGAAGTGAGGGAAGAAGAGTGAAAGAGGGAGAAAGAGAGAAAGAAAGGGACACTGACAGCTGAATATGATGCTTCCATGAATGGCAGCACTTAGCTCACAAAACAGTTAAACGTAAAATCCATAAAATATGAACGGAAAGGAGAATTGGTTTAGAAGCATAGATTTGAGGCAGAGATAAAAGTAAAAATTCTGCAACTGACTAAAGTCTTCTAAAAGTTTAACAAAAATCTTATGCATAGATGTTTAAGGGAATTTCAGTTTCATTAATTTTTAAAAAAGTAAATATTAAAATGGAAATCCCTTGGTTGCACTTGTAAAAAAATTTATTAATAATGCATTGGAGCAACAAAGAGACTAGTACAAACCACAGAAATGGACTATGGGATCACAAATCTCTTAGTGGCAATATAATGAAATGTAATATTCTAGCAAAATAAATACACATTGTTTGGTCTTTGGACTTGCATCGTTCTTTTAGGTCATTATAAAAGTTTGTTTAGTAGTCAACTAGATATTTATATTGTTTTCAAGATGATGCTCTTCAGACCTGTTAAAAACAACCAAAAATAAGCAATTCATTCCTGTTTCTCTTAGATTGCTTTTAGAAATGATATATGACTACTAGAATTTTTTTGTAATTTGATAATGATAATTTGGGCTGTTCTCTTTTAGATAATTTGAACATAAGTGCTAAAATTGTGTTTGGTTTTGGTTACTTTATAATTAAATTTTATTAATTCCTTAGTATTTCTACTATTATTTAACAATTAAACATCTCTCGGATGTCTGTCTATTGTGACTGAAAGTGCATTTGCATCCTGTTTATTTCTTGGTGAAATTCTTGAGCTTAAAAATTTTTTTTTTTTACTTTCTTGTCATATGTTTTCTTAAAAGTCAATAATCATATTAATTCACTTACAATCCTTATGGATTTCTAGACTCAGAAAAAAATAAATGAAATATTTACCATTTATTTTATGAATCCCTTAAAGCCTGTATTTAATATGAGACCCCAACTTGTGGTAAATATTTAAAATGCTAAGCTTTGTACAGTTTACTGATTCTGTCTGAGCCCCTAATGGCTTTTCCTCTCGGCTTCACAAATAGCATAAAATAGCAGAAATGATTAAAAACAGGAGTGGGAACTGTAGGAGGCTGTGCATTCTTCTTTTTAGTTATTCTTAAAATAGTATTGATAATCAGGTTTCTGATGATCATTCCTGCAGGCTCCCTCAAAGTCCCTTTGGTTGCATAATTTTTTGACACTATCTGCACTACTTTAAAATCCTGAATCGAAAAGTGAAGAATTCAGTGAAACTTTCTTTAAACATTCTGCTAAAATAAGGTTTTTGAAGTGAACAGTTGTTTTGTTGTAAGTTACATTTAGTCAAACTGATTCTCATAGGTTTAATATGGTTTTATTTAATGGCTAACACATCATTAGATGGTCAGAACATGCTAGAAGTATTTCTTAGAGGTGGCTCAGGAAGTCAAAAAGGTTGGGGGCAAGTTCCAGAAGACACTACAGTTGTGAATTCCCGATATGTTGACTAAAAGAGTAGCTCTTAGGCAAAGGCTGTGCATAGGCGGTGTGGAGTAGAGTGACAGAGGCGGGGAATCACATTTATTCTCTATATTTACATAATTATTTACAATTTTAGAGTGCTGATATTTTCATTCATTACTATGTATTTTTAGAAAGGTGTAGGTTAAAGAAAAAGGACAGTGTAGTTGTACACATCTGAGACTGAGAGTGTATTGAAAGGAGGATAATTATGCCACACAGAGTAAAAGCATTGAGACTGCCTGTGGCTGATGAATGAAGGGGAAGCAGTTCACATTCAGCAGAACCAGTAAAAGATTTAGAAGTAAAAGTCATTCTTGATTATCTGTTTGTCTTTTTGGCCATTCTTACTTTATGGCCCAGAGATGAACACCTCAGGGAACTGAAGCCACCTCAACTAATGCCACCCCAGCTGAGGCTACTCCAGCTAGTGGAAGTCACACAAAATCCAAACATATCATGGGTCTTTTTTCAGTGTAGGAATACGCAAAGGTTCCCAAGTCTAGGTACTCCATTAAGTTGGTCATTCTGAGTCAAGGTAGAAATGTTCGTTCACAGAGAGGATAAAGGGAACATGTAATTTTTTTTCTCTTTCAACAAAGAGAACTCAGTATACCTCAATAAACAAAAAAAGACAAATAAATAAATATGACTTTTCTTTAATCATTTTAATGTTTAGTCCCACACTAGAAGAGGTTGCTTATCTTCTAGTAACTAATGTCCTCACAGGTTAAATGATAGTCCCTTTTAATGGAAATGTGGTTTGTGCATAGCGATGGGTTTATTCAGTAAGATTTTAAATATAGGAAGCAGTTTTCTGTTTCATTGTACTTAGACTATGTATAACTATACTATTTATATTATAAAGCTAATGAACAATTAAATAAATGCATAAGCTGGGCACAGTGGCTCACGTTTGTAATCCCAGCACTTTGGGAGGCCGAGGTGGACAGATCACCTGAGGTCAGAGTTCGAGACCAGCCTGGCCAACATGATAAAACCCCATCTCTAGTAAAAATACAAAAATTAGCTGGGCGTGGTGGTGGGTGCCTGTAGTCCCAGCTACTTGAGAGGCTCAGGCAGGGGAATTGCTTGAACCCAGGAGGCGGAGGATGCACCTAGTGGAGATCGTACCACTGCACTCCAGCATAGGCAACAAGAGTGAGACTCCATCTCAAAAAAGAAAAAAAAAATGCATCTATGTGTACTTTGGTTCCTTATTCAGTAATCTCAAACTATTATTACTTACTCTTTAACTCTGGATTTATTGGTTATTCTTTTTAGTAATTAAGTAAGATCTTATTGATAAGTTAATTTTAAGTGCTTTCATATTTTGATTGAAAAATGTTTAAGTTTCCAAAGTAGACAATATGCATTTATTTAATTGTTCATTAGCTTTACAAGATAGTTTTTAATCACCTTATTTTTTTCACATTTATGTCCCAGTGAAAGTTTCCTGAAGAATCAGTGATATTTATTTGCTTTCAGAAGCTGAAATTCATGTCTCCTTTCTATTATAATGTCTAGATACCAATACTTTTCAACTGGCTAAAGCACACTACCATGCCTTTTTAAAAAAGCTTCATATAAGTGGTCACACCTGTAGGAATACTATTAGTAGGAGATTGTGAAGACTACATTTCTACCAATGTTTCTGAATAGATCTGGGATATTTTACTCCAACATTAAGACAATGAACTGAAAGGTGAAAATTTATTTTTTATTAAAGAAAGAACTCATCTCACTTTTAATGTCCTCAAACAACCTACTGGCATTCAAATTGCAATATGACTAAGATGTGTCTGAAGTAATCGTTTATGTTTATAAAATAATTTATACTTGAAATTTATTTTTAAAAATCATTTTATATATAAAATAAAATCTGTTTCAGCCCCTTCCTAAATTTAGTCTGAAGCACAAAACAATTTGATCTCTATCCCTTGCTCCTGAATTTTATTTTCACATAATGCATAAATTTTTCCAAATCACTTTGCCTTACATAATCGCTTGAAGTAGAATTAAGGATGGGACACATATATAAATTATATTACTTATAAAATAAATTTAGAAACATACACAATAAATCATATTTGCCTAGTAGCTGCACAAAGTTAAGGAAATGTGCTAAAAGTAGTTTAATATTTATGTAGTAAATATACATCTTGTGCTATGTGGAGTTTTAGACAAATGTGTTTGCTATTCTCGTTTTATATATCCATGGAGAAAACCTGACAGGAAACAGGCATATGGTATTACCTTTTTTATAAGTTAAAAGCATATCTTTAGCAAGCTTTTGTTTATGAACCACCCAATGTCATGAGGTTGAGCAAAACTGGAACAGTTTTCTTGTGCATTTCTGAACTTGCCGTTGTCACGTATGCCTCTGAGTACTGTTATCGTTGGGTAAAAGTATTAAATAAAAGCTTCGATTCTGCATGTCTAAGGGTCCTTCTTTTCTTAATGATGTAAAAACTTTTATTTGATGTAATATCCATATCCACACCAAAAAGATGGAGTGAAAAGAAGAGGGCTTAAGTCTTGTTGCAGGATGTTTGGGTATCTGGAGGCAAAATTTAAATGTAACATAAATAATTTATAGTAATTTATCCTGAAATTCTAGGACATTTATTTAGAGTTTATTGGTGATTATAGTTTACATTTTCTATGCTCCTAATACTCTTTCCATGGCTTGGAATTTTACCTGTACCACAGGGAAATTAAGGCATTTAAAAAAAACCATGAATTTGTTTTTCTCTGTCATTTCTGTGGCTACATTTAGATGGTCCAACGTGGTGGAAATATGGGTGAGCTCTCTGGAATCTATTGAGTTTAGGTACTTATGACTATTTTCCACACAATGGTGGACATGGGGGATAACTGATTATCTGGCCCCAATGCCCCAGTATGTACATTTGCTGCTGTCAGGTCCTTTGAGGATGGGCTGAATCCATAAAATAGCTTTCATTTTGATACTATGACTAGATAGTTGTTTACGGGATTGTTCAGTGCAACACCTTTACACCATATAGGGAAAGGGGCTATGAGTCTTCTTTAATGTCTAAGATCCAGGAGCTTAGTCTTTCTTCCCTCAGATGGAGCAAGGAAGAATATGAATCCCTGAATGATGAGTTTTGTGAATGCATCATTAAAAATTATCTTGTTTGCAGAGTCCTGGGTTGCCTTATAAAATATTACAACAGCATGGTATCAGTCATCTATTAATGCAGTTGCCTTTTTCTAACAACATCCTGTGGAAATTATACTGGTAAATTCCTTAAATTTTGTAATCAGAAATTATTATTTTATGGGTGCTTACATACAAGCAAAGAATATTGTGGCCTGTTCCATTGGCAGGATCACCACTGTAATGACACCTTAGTCCACAGATATATAATTGCTTAGCAATCTTCTCTGTACAGTATGCTCCTAATTATTTAGATTCAATAGAGAATACATGCTGACTCCTAAGGACTTGTTGAAGCAAATATCTAGACTATGACTAATTAGAGGGCTCTGTAATACGCTCGATATTAGAATATCATATTAGTCTCAACTCTACAGGGTATAAATTTGTCATGTGGCTCTTCTGCTAAGTGACATTTGCAAATAGAGGCATGTATTATAATGCTTATTATGAAAAGCATTTGGAGTCAGCTCAATTTGGCTTCAAATCTTGTCTGCCACAGATCAGCTAAATGATCTTGGGCAAGTTAATTAACCCCTCTGGACCTTAGCAAAATGGGAAATAATAATACTACTCAACTAACAGAAATTGTTATGAAGATCATATAAATTCATATATATAAAGAACCTAATACAGTGCCCATCATGTTGTATATACTCAATAAAAGGTTATTATTTTTATTGGTTTATTATCAGATTTGTTGGCTTGAAATCTTTCATCTCTCTGCAGCATCTTGACAACTTGACAGCAATGTTTTTTTATTGTAATAAACCAAATCATGGCTTTCATACACTTCATTGAGAGGACAGAAGCAACTATTACATGGGGCCATTTCCACCCAGTGTTCTACTGCTTTCTCTTTCCAAGTATGGAAAAGCAGTTTCTGCTTTATAGTAAACACTGAAATAATGAGTTATATGGTAAGTGAACTGGTATTTTTAACTACTAAATGTTCTGACAATATCAACTGTAAGGCTAATTGTGCTCAATCCCTTTAACTGGAGGAGACAATATTTGATCAAGGCTACCTTGGATCTTGAAGGGGAGTTAAGTTTGCTAGATGAGATGGTGTTCTAAATGCTCAAAGTCTGGTAAAAATATTCCCTCATATTTGGCTTAATCCTGATTCCTCCATGTTAACTTTTGGGCTGCCCTAAGTGTTTTTCTGCAATAATCTCACACTACCCCAGAACTCAGATCAGAACAGTTGCCAGACCAAATATTACAGTTCACTTTTGCCTCAGTTGCAACTCTAAGCTTTTTCAGTCTTTCCCTATCTGACTGTAATCATTTTGGATGCTGTCTCACATTGATCCTTGACATTTCCCTGAAAGTAATTTCCATCGACAATAATGAAGAGAATGAAATAAATGTATTAATTACTTCAGTACAGAAATTCCTCAGTACCTCTAAGACATTCAGATATTCTTGGATACTTAGAATTTTGAGCAGTAAAACATTCAAACATCCATGAACAGTAAGTAAAATAATATAGTGCATTTCTGAGAATATTCCTAATCAATGACTTATTTATTTGAAGAGAGTATGTATCATATTAAAGTTTAAACTTTTGCATGACTAGACTCCTTATAAGTCTACCTCAAACTCAGGCAGTATTTGTTGAATTTAATCATCTGTTTAACTTGGTTCCTCTTACTTCCATCTGTAAATCAGCCATTTCATGAAAAATCAATCTGCTTTTCAACATTTTCATTTTCTTATTGGTTAATATTTTTGGGTAGTTTCAGGCACTGGGTTCAGCAAGTGTTTTATGCAACACTTTAAGAATAGGGCACTAGGGCTAAAAAAAAAAAAATTGAATTTTCAACAGATAAATCCCTTTCCTTGTGAGTGGACTAAATTCCTGTGTAAATTGTCAGAGTCAATGTCTTTAGATCCTCTGAAAAGTTAACCAGTGTCCACAAATGTTTGGCATGCCACCAAAACTGGTCAATAAATGAAAGGCAGTATTGAGATTATTCTGTAGATTTGGAACTCCTAGCTGCTCCCACCAATTTTATAATAATAGAGATTGACTTTTCAGATTATGAATGATTTTAGAGTGTAATCAGCCAAAGAAAAGTACTTTTGAGGGGAAATCTTTCAATGGACACATTATACAATTCAAGTGCTATATCTGTTACATTTAACCAAAAGAGCAAATTACAAGATCACAGACAGTTCAGTCTCACTAGAGTCATCAAAATGTTACATATGAGAAATTAAACGAATAACTATAAAGTGTCATATTCATCATAGTGGAAGAATTGCAGGCAATGATTTGAAAGCCTCAGATCTAGTCTCTTTCAGTTGAAAACAGCAGAAATGCAACAGTATTCTGAATCTTGACTAACAACCTATTCATCCTTAATTTAAAAATTTTTTTTCCCGGTACCTTCCAAATAAATAGTGAAAAGATTTATATGCTGATGAGAAGTAACAGAAAAATGTGACTTGAATTTCAACTATCCTAAGAATCATAAGGTTATTAACTTTCCATTGAAATAATTTATGAAAGAGATATAAAATGAGAGACAAAAAGAAGAGTCTAGATAAGACCTAATGATTTGAGGTTTTCAAAAATGCCATCATATGTTTCTGATAATTTTGAACTTTTATGCTTTTTTGTTTTAAGATGTATTAATAATTTATTAAAATTAAGTAAACAATTGGTCTGGCAAAGCCATGAAAATTTTAATTATAATAAATCAATGGTATCCTCAACATCATTTCAAAATGTAAATATAGTAGTTACTTATAAACAGATGCTTCTAATTGGCATTCCCCTAATTATAAGACTGCCTCATACACACTCCTTTTATATGAGTAGCTGCTCCAGCCTGTTGACCAAAGGAGCTCCTATCCATGGTCACTGGAGATTTTCCTCTGGTCTCTTCCTTCCTAATGTATATAACAGGAATATTGCAAACAACCTCTTCTCCTGACCTTCTCCATAAAGGAAAAGAAGAAGGGTAGGAAGAGTATAAGAAACAAGATCACTGGGAAGAAGGGGAGGAGAATATGGTATTAAAGTCTCTGTTTCAGGCTACAGAAAGCTCCAGAGTAACAGCATCCCAGGTTTTTCAGAAATAGGTCTCAGAATCAGAAATTAACCTATGGGTTTTTATAATTGTGATGAGTTGACAGAGTGTGGACCAGGTTGTGACTCAAAGGTAAGTACAGAGCCTGTGGAGGTTTTATTCATATTTAATTTTTGTCTTTCCTTTTTTTTCCTGTTTTTTCTTTTTTTAGCTTCCTCAGGTTGAATAATTTTTGTCTTTATCATCCTGAAGTTTCATGCAGTCACTTAATGCAATTTGATGAGCTCAAAAGCAGATAGCTTCAATTATCATTGAATGATTACTAATTGATTCAAAGCTGAGACTATTAAACACTGATGGTAGCAGGGCAGGTTTTATAGCTCCAGGTAAACATTTAAAAAATTAAAAATTAGATGGTCCATGTTGGAGTCAGGCAGGTCACATGTGATGTGAGCACAGGCAACATCTTGAATGTCCAGGAAATGGTTGAGGTAGAGTTGGGGTGCTTTAATTCCATAGTTTGACAAGCAGGAGTAAGCATGAGAGGAGGACCTAATTCTTCTGCTAATGTTACCTGATTTTCTCATAGAAAATTTGTTTTCTGTGGTTTCTCAATTCTACAGTACTATTAGCAAAATTCTTTACATGCTTGATGAATCTAAGTGATGGCAGTCAGCTTGCCTTTGCATTGAATTACTATATAATCATTCTGCTACTGTGAGAAAACAATTTCCTAAATAATAAATAAGTGACTTACAAGTTAACTTTTGGAAACAATCTGTTAGAAACTGCCTATATACCTTTCTTTACAAATATATACAACTGTGAAGCCAGAAACAAAAACAAAACACAAAGCGTCTCCACAAAAATACAAAAAAAAAATCTGTCTTTTAAATAGAATGTTTAGACACTATTTGTGTCTTATTCTTAGTATTTGTCAAGTGCACTAGTAAATTCTTTTATCCCTGTGCTGAAAAAGTTTCTAATTGGCTTCAGAGTTAGCTAGCTTATGAAAACACAGCAAAAACACTTGAATTTTTTTCTAACCTTTGTTACTGTAGGAGACAGTATTTTTCTAATGAAAATTGCCAACAAGATATTCTTTTCTTACCTTGTCAGAAGGTTTGAACGGATTTCCTTGTCCACTGATTCCACCACTGATACTAAATCCAAGGCCAGGATTCTTTTCTATTCTCACACAAAACTACGTAAAAAAGATATAAAAAGGTAAGTAAATAGCTATCAAAGCTAAATATTTTCAAATAACTATTTCAGTAGAAAAGATTCACAATTCACTTGAGTTCTTAGGGTTAGCCTATGTTTACTTCATACAGAAAAGAGTATCAACTTTGACAAAATGTTTAATGTTTCTATGTGCATCAGTTATGATGGAAACTAGCTTGAAATTACCTGGGCAAGAAGATATTAGCAAGTACCCATTTGTTACCATGTACAGGACTAAATTTTGATTAGCCATTTTTAAAAATTAAAAGTCTTATAAACACTTAAAATACTGTGCATTATCTTAGTTATCGACCATAAATGCATTCAGATTGACTAGAAAGGACTGTCTGAGTTAGTGAAACAAAACGTTAAAACGTAGAGTGAGAGAAAATATGGCTATTTAAATGAATTGTGCCTGCTTTGTAGTAGAGTAGAATAATTCATCTGCTTGTAAGATAATTCTTTGTTTAAAAATATTAAATCTTTTAGTTTGAGAAAGTAGCCACAGCTTGTGTAAGTGTGAAAAAAAAGGAAGAATGAAATGCTCTGTGAAGAGTTTCAAGTCTAGTAGCAGCTCCTGGAGTAGAAGTTAGGAACTTTAGAAGGAAGAGGAGAACAGTGTGGTAGGGTCTAGTTAAAGAAAGATGTCAACAATGTGGAGACATTGCTGGGGAAAGAGAATGGCCATTAAATGTTTAGGACTGTGAAGGCAAACATTCTAATGTTCTGTGTTCTATTACGTCCCCAGTACCCCAAATCATCAAAAAAAGTCCATTAAACATGAAAGCCTTTTGTTTTATAGTAATATGGGGAAATGATGGCATTAGGAGTAGGGTCTGCCATGGGATAAGGCTGCAGTAAAAATGATAACAATTATAGAAGTTAATAAAAAGAGTGTAGATCAAGAACTCAGCAGAAATGACATCAGTGTCAGGGATGACCTAGAGAAACTCTAACAAACCTAAGAATTTCTGGAGACCCTGAGCAGGAGATGTGTGTGTGGGTTATGGGGAAAATGTTAGCTCTCTAGGTAAGGTGGGACAGGGTGATTTCAGATAAATGAAAGACTTTGGACCAAGAGGCAGTATGCATCGGTTACATAAAGAAAAATCACTTTATAACTTTATTATTTATTATTATTTATTTATTTTAGAGACAGGGTTGTACTCTGTCACCCAGGCTGTAGTGTAGTGTTGCAGCTCACTGTAGCCTTGAACTCCTGGGCTCAAAGGATCCTCCTGCCTTAGCCTCCCAAGTAGCTGAGACTTACACGTGTATGCCACCATGCCTGGGTAATTGTAGTTTGTTACTTTTTGTAGAGATAGAGACTTGCTGTGTTGCCCAGGCTGGTTTCAAACTCCTGTCCTCAAGTGATTCTCCCACCTCAGCCTACCAAAGCACTGGGATCACAGCTGTGAGCCACTGTGCCCAGCTCTTTTACAACTTTTAAGTACAGGGTAAGTATTGAAATTAGGTGAACCAAGTGTTACCAAAGGTTAGCACGCAAAAGATTAACAAAGAGTTAAGAACAAAAATAAGATGGCGTACTTTAGAATATATTTTGTATTTACATAACCACGTACTGGATTCTACTGGACTGTGATTGCAAACATTTGCTTTCTTAAGTAGCCCATTTTTCTTCCCAGCATTCTTGCTTAGCCTATTGATTTGCTTGTGGCAAATGTAAAGGCCCAAACACTCTTTATATTTTTATTGTGAAGGTATCTTCAATCCCTATCTCTTAGTTCAAGGCAAAGTGAGTCCTATTTCTGACTTAATTAGCATACATTATCATTGGAGCCTGGATCAATTGGGTTTGTCTGTTTAATAATCCTATACTTAATTCACTGTCATATTTCATAATAGTAAATATAATGTTTAACTATTAGATAGTTCATTTGTAACACAAGGATGAAAAACTATGCACTAATATGATTTTTATGTAGTCATTAGTGAGTAGTTTCTAAATTATGAGTAAATGCAAGTACTATCAGTATCATCCCATGTTTTATTTTAAAGCTGTTTAATTACAACTTTTCCTTCAATTGAGCTAGATTTGTTAAAACTAGTTATCATAATTAGTAGAATTTACAGTTTATAATAATTTGTATTTTTATATGGCTCACAGTTTATGAATATAAACTTATAATAGTCTGATGTAGCTGGAAGAAACATTTTAGCTTTATTCAATATGCTAGTCAATCTTTTTATTATTTATTAATTAGAAAATGAGAAGAAAGCAATCAATGTGATGAAAACATTTTTCTTTTGTGTTTTCCAAGTTTCTATGCATTCCAATTACATTATTTAAAATTGGGGTTATGTCTTTCTAATTGTGAACATTACATATTGCACAACATAATATGTGGAAGGTATATGCACTTCTGGCTTCCTCCAGGCCACTATAAAACTCAAAGGAAACAAATATAAGAGGTTTAATTTACAAAGTAAATTGCTGAGAGTAGTTTCTAGTTGTTCTCTTTCAAGGTAGTGACTATATCTATTTTATATTATTGTAAATCTGAAAGGCACTAAATATCTAAGAGAAACAAATTTCACATGTGCCAAGTGTATGAAGAACTGCCTCAATATATATTTTTAATAATAGAAATAATAAAGATGACAGTGTAGTTTTATAAATGTGACAAACAAACATAAATTCTGATCTGAAGCTAGACTGCTCTTGGGCATGCTAAGGTATGGCTAATAAGTTGTGTTGTGACTACTGGGTCTCGTAAAGCATGTCAGAGAGAGTATTCTTCTCACATATAAGGAGTTCCACCTGCCTGCTAAGGCCCAAAGAAGTCATAAAATGGAAGAGGACAGAATACCTTAGATCCAAAAAGCAATCTGAAACTAAAGAGGATCAGCAAAGAGGAAATGCAGTGTTCTAGTAAAAGATCAGGTCTAGGAAGCTAATAAATAGCCTATTTAATAAGAACCAGTATTTTAATTTTCTTTTTATTTATTTCTTATTTTTTTGAGACAGGGTCTTGCTGTTGCCCAGGTTGGAGTGCAGTGGTGTGATCTTGGCTCACTTCAGCCTCTGTCTCCCATGTTCAAGTGATCCTCCCATCTCAGTCTTTGGAGTAGCTGGGACTACAGGCATGTGTCACCATGCTCGGTTAAGTTTTTAATTTTCTTTGTAGAGATGAAGTCTCATGCTATTGCTCAGGCTGGTCTTGAACTCCTGGGCTCAAGTGATCCTCCCACCTCGGCCTTCCAAAGTGCTGGGATAATAGTCATGAGTCATGACGCCAGCCTCAGTTTTAAGAGACTGTTTTTAAAATATGAATGTTTTTGGCTGAAAACACATGCAGTAGTAGTGCAATCAGTGGTCTTTCAGAGTCTGCTTCCATAATTTTACTTTACTTGATACTTCCAGTCTGTGTTAATCTTACTCTAATTACAATACTGCGTCTTATTTTGGAAAGTCTTTTTTGATAAAATGGATAGTTACAAAAATTAGCTTGGCATGGTGGTGCACACCTGTAGTCCTAGATACTCAGGAGGCTGAGGTGGGAGGATCACTTGAGACCAGGGGTTTGAAGCTGCAGTGAGCTATGATTGTGCCACTGCATTCCAGCTTGGGTGAGCCCTTTCAGTAAAATAAATAAGTAAATAAGAAAGAATAAAGGCTAAAATTCTCCCTATCTTCCTTAATAAAAAGGATATAATGACTCCTTGTTAAAATACATGATGAGTTTTAGAAGGAATGCCAGTTATCCAGAGTGCCTCAATTATCAATGACTTTGAAATAAACTACTCTGAGAAATCATTATAGCTTTGAAAATAACTGTTTCAGACATCATGATTTATGACTTTATTCCACATACATTTATTGATTCCCTATTACGTACCAGGCAGAAAAAAAAATCTTTGACCTCACAGAACTTATATTCTAATGAGGAAGATAGAAACATAAACAACAAACAAGTAATTTCAGATAGTGGGATGAGCTGTAGAAAACAGGAAGAGAGGTGGTAGAGAATGACTGAGAGGGATTGAGAAGCTATTCTACTTATTTAAGTTTATTCTTGCCTCAGGAAAGAGTTATTTTACATAGAGTAGGTAAAAAAGGCCTCTCTGAGTATGTCACATTTGAGCAGAAATGTGAATGATGTCAAGGATCAAGCAATGAACAATAAGAAACATGAAAAACTATCCCAAGCAAAGGGAATAGCAATTGTAAATGCCCTAAAGATGGACTGGTCTTTATGAAGTCACGAAACAACAAGATGACATAGGATGGACATATAGATCAATTTAATAGAATTGAGAGTCCAAAATAAATAGTAACATTTGTAGTCAGATGATTTTGACAAAGGGTTCAATGTAATTCAATGGGAGAAAGCAGTTTTTCAACAAATGGTGCTGGGACAAGATACTCACATGCAGAAGAATGAATCTGTACTCATATTTTACGCTGTACACAAAAGTTATGTAAAGAAAAACAAAGACTGAAACATAAGACTAGATTATAAAACTCACTGATTAAAATACAAAAGGAGTAAAGTTTGTCACCTTAGATTAGGCAATGATTCTTAGATATGAAACCAAAGATGATATAAGAGATTGATATGTT
>CAUYLG010060664.1:0-66756 GCA_963573385.1 Cacajao melanocephalus
TGTGTTTAACTTTTATAAGGCCCCTGCACTCCAGCCTGGAAAACAAAGAAAGACTCTTTCTCCCATCCACAAAAAAAAAAAAAAAAAAAAAAAAAAATTCCCGTAAAAACGAATCAATAGGCTGGGTGTGGTTGATCATGCCTGTAATCCTAGCACTTTGGGAAGCCGAGGCGGGTCAAGAGATTCGAGACCATCCTGGCCAACATGGTGAAACGCCGTCTCTACTAAAAATACAAGAATTAGCTGGGCGTGGTGGTGCGTGCCTATAATCCCAGCTACTCAGGAGGCTGAGGCAGGAGAATTGCTTGAACCCAGGAGGCAGAGGTTGCAGTGAGCTGAGATCGCGCCACTGCACTCCAGCCTGGCACCTAGCGACTGAGAGAGACTCTGTCTCAAAAACAAACAAACAAACAAAACCAATAAATTTCAGGGAAGTTACTTGTTACTGTGTTTTTAATATTTACTAAAAAGTACGAATTCTAATTGTATCTCTAGTTTAAATCAGAATCACATCTATAATAAAAAGAGTACTTAAATGGAAACATTACGGAGTTGCCAGGCTCTGCCCAATGTACGAAAAGATATGCACTCCTTAAAATAGTTTTCACCATGCCAAAGGCTGGGAAACGTGATTTAGAGTAACG
This sequence comes from Cacajao melanocephalus, assembly GCA_963573385.1. Lineage (NCBI taxonomy): Eukaryota > Metazoa > Chordata > Mammalia > Primates > Pitheciidae > Cacajao > Cacajao melanocephalus. The sequence continues at coordinate 645 of CAUYLG010060664.1, forward strand.
TCTTACAATCATTTTTTCCCAGTCATCGAACTTTTGTTCAAAAGAAGTCTCTAGAGGACCAATTTATACAACAGTTGAGAACAGAAAGGAGGTCCTATAAATTCTCTTTGCTTATACTGCTATTAAAATCCATTTCATGATTTATAAAGCAACATTGCTTTAAAACCTACAAGATGGAAATGTTATTACATCAAAGAGGGCACTTCTCTTTAGGCAGGTCACAGAGTTATCTCAGTATAGTTAAATTCAACATGCTTTGGGAAAAGAGAGCACAGAAATTAATCACAAGTCACTCAATTTTAGAAAGAGGTTATGAAGTGATAAAAACAATTATGAGAATACAAAAATGCAAATATTAAGGGAAATTTAAAAGTAGAATTTAAAAAAAGTTATTCACAAAAAAACTGCCCATATGTGTGTGTTTAATGTCTTAATCAGATATCCATTCCAGGCTTCTCCTGCGAAGGAGGCGTTAGAAATACAGAGGTGACAGGAGGGGTTATAAACAAGGGTCTGCTGCAAAAGAAGGTCTTAACTTTCCCTCAGCCTCTTTTTATCACCTGTTCCTTTCACACTGAATGTACTTTTATGGTTTCCTCTTCTCTCCCTGGTTGTCCGTCTGTCTCAGTTTTCTCTGCCTTGAATATTCTCTATGTTTTAAAAGAGCAACAATTCAAAGCCTGATTAAGTGAAGGTAGGAGCAATCAGCCTGCTGTAACATTAAGAACCCAAATCATTAAACGTGATCAATACAGATAAGGAAAACAAGAGAACAGCAATCACTGCATTTAGGATATAGGAATGGTATAAACTTAACAGGAAGATGTAAAACTGGATTAGGAGAGAGAAAAGCTAGCAATCACAGTATGTTTTGCCAAAAGGATGAAAAAGCAAACAAAAGCACAGTTGAGCAAAAAAGCCTAGGTGGCATATGCAAATACCTATCTTGATAGATACAACCAGGGAGTTCTACAACAGGTGAACAGATTTTACATTTCCACCCCAATAATCTAAGTATGTTTGAAAGAGCAATAAAGTGAAGTCTGGTTATATAAGCACAGGAGATTAGAAGCTACTACTGAGTTATAAAAGGGAATCTATGTCCTTAAAAATCACCATCAGTCTATACAAGGGAATTCAAAGTGCAAAAATCTAGGGAATGGTCATAACCTCAGACTAAGTGGACTGAGTATTTTGAGATGATATAAGAGATAAAGGAAAAAACTAAGCATTTGATACCACTTGAAAATAACCAACCAGGCTGGGCACAGTGGTTCGTGCCTGTAATCCCAGTACTTTGGGAGGCCGAAGCGGATGGATCACCTGAGGTTGGGAGTTCGAGACCAGCCTGACCAACATGGTGAAACCCTGTCTCTACTAAAAATACAAAATTAGCCAGGTGTGGTAGCACACACCTATAATCCCAGCTACTCGGGAGGCTGAGGCAGGAGAATCACTTGAACCCGGGAGGCAGAGGTTGCAGTTAGCTGAGATCACGCCATTGTACTCCAGCCTGGGCAAAAAGAGCGAAACTCCATCTCAAAAAAACAACTGTAGTAACTTAAATTTTTGCATGGTGTCTTTTTGGACCTAAATTTCGCTTCTAAAACCGAGTATTTCTAATATAGTTAGTGGGTCTCCACAGCTCCCAACCAAGTACTTTGCATAGGTAAAATATGCTGACATAAATTGGTAATTATCTTCTGTGGCATTTCACTCTGTGGGAGCTTTTTGTTATTGTTACAAAATGTGACAGTCAAGAATAATTTAAGAGTAAGGAGCACAGGCTCATGCCTATAATCCCAGCACTTTGGGAGGCCATGGTGGGCAGACTACTCAAGTCCTGGAGTTTGAGACTAGTCTGAGCAACAAAGTGAGACCTACCTCTACAAAAAAATACAAAACATTAGCTGGGTGTGGTGTGCACAACAGTAGTTCCAGCTACTCAAGAGGCTGAGGTAGGAGGAGTGACTGGGCCCAGAAGGTTAAGGCTGCAGTGAGCGAAGACTGAGCTACTGCACTCCAGCCTGGGCAACAGAACAAGATCCTGTCTCAAAAAAAAAAATAATAACAAAAAAAACTTTTGCGTTCTCCAAAAGAATCTAGTCAATGTAAAAATATCTGAATGGTATGTAGGGTGGGGGTTGGGGTAAAAGAAGAAATAGAAATATTGTAAAAAATATTTTCTGGCTGGACACAGTGGCAAACGCCTATAATCCCAGAACTTTAGGAGGCCAAGGCAGGAACACTGCTTGAGCTCAAGCAACACCAGCCTGGACAACATGGTGAAACCCCAACTCTACAAAAAATACCGAAATTAGTGAGGCATGATGGTGCAAACCTGTAGTCCCAGCTACTCATGAGGTTGAAGTTGGAGGATCACCTGAGCCAGAGGAGGTCAAGGCTGCAGTCAGACTTAATCTCGTCACTGCACTTCAGCATGGGCAACACAGTGAAAGCCTGCCTTACAAAATAAAATATTAAAAATTTCCATTTCAGGCTGGGCACAGTGGCTCACACCTGTAATCCCAGCACTCTGGGAGGCCAAAGTGGGCGATCACCTGAGGTCAGGAGTCCTTGACCGGTCTGGCCAACATGGTGAAACCCCATCTCTACTAAAAACACAAAAATTAGCCAGGTGTGTTAGCAGGTGCCTCTGGTCTCAGCTACTTGGGAGGCTGTGGCAGGAGAATTGCTTGAACCTAGGAGGTGGGGACTGCAGTGAGCTGACACTGCACCACTGCACTCCAGCCTGGACGATAGAGACTCTGTCTCAAAAAAAAAAAAAAAAAAAAAAAAAATTTCCCATTTCAAATCTAAAATCACTGTACCAAAAAAACACTAAGCTTAATAAATTGTTATGTGTAAGCTGCTTTGCCTATAAAATTATCACATATGGTATACAAAAAGAATATGACAAAACCATCACAATTTTGAAAGCTAAAAAGTTTTCCATTTCCTCCCCCATCCTTAATCACAGAAAGACTGTTCTGTGATTAGTGTACTCAGCAATAGCATAGCCTCAGACTCTTCCCTGGATTATCTGTCCCTGACCCAACAAACAGTCTTGTCAAATTGTGACCACTCTTCCAATCAAGTCGTATTTTCAGATCCCAAACTAGTTCTGGAACTTAACTGCATTTCTTAGTTGGTAACAATATACCATAAGTCTATACTTTATTTAAGCTCTAGTACAGATTTAAAAATCAGTATGTTGGCCGGGCACGGTGGCTCACACCTGTAATCCCAGCACTTTGGGAAGCCGAGGCAGGCAGATCACAAGGTCAAGAGATCGAGACCATCCTGGCCAACAAGGTGAAACCCTGTCTCTACTAAAAACACAAAAATTAGCTGGGCATGGTGGCATGTGCCTGTAGTCCCAGCTACTAGGGAGGCTGAGGCAAGAGAATCGCTTGAACCTGGGAGACAGAGGTTGCAGTGAATCAAGATTGCACCACTGCACTCCAGTCTGGTGAAAGAGCAAGACTCTACCTCGGGGGTAAAAAAAATCAGTATGTTAGCTGGGTGCAGTGGCTCACACCTGTAATCTCAGTGCTTTGGGAGGCTGAGGCAGTGGCTCACCTGAGGTCAGGAGTTTGAGATCAGCCTGGCCAACATGGTCAAACCGCCGTCTCTACTAAAAATACAAAAATTAGCCAGGCATGGTGGCAGGCACCTGTAATCCCAGCTACTCGGAAGGCTGAGGCACAAGAATCGCTTGAACCCAAGAGGCAGAGGCTGCAGTGAGCCGAGATCACGCCACTGCACTCCAGCCTGGGTGACCAAAAAAAAAAAAAAAAAAAAAAAAAAAAAAATCAGCATGTTGAACAAATTCTGGTTAAAGGAAGGTGTTATTATCTGTATGGAATCCACCAAGTTCTGTCCTCATCTTTGTTCCAGTGGTGTCCAATCTTTAGGCTTCCTTGTGCCACGTTGGAAGAAGAATTGTCTTGGGCCACAAATAAAACATAGTTATGATAGCTAATGAGTTTTTTTTTTAATCTCATGTTTTATGATAGTTCATAGATTTGTGTCAGGCTAAATTCAAAGTAATCGTGGGCTACATGCAGCCCATAGGCCATGGGTTGGACAAGTCTGATGTAGAGTATTCCTCCCAACTCCCTGCAACACACACACACACACACTCACCCCAACAGCTGTAAGAATTAGGCAGCAGCTAGTTTTAGCGGGAAATAAGCCTGCCTTGGAAAATAGCTAAAGAGAAAGAGTTGGAAAAGAGAGCAAGAAAATATTTCTAGCTTCCAAGGGACATATATTTTGCAAATGTTATCCCATAATATAGAAAAGAAGCCATCACCTTTCTGAAAGCAACTTTTTCAGATCTGCATAGCAGGCCTCATGCAAGAAAGTTACAAAGACAGCCAGGGGGCACACCCATTCAGCAGTTAGCCCATACCTGTAGCTTTATACTTCCCTCTCTGGACTATGTCTTCACTCTAAAAAAACCAAGGAAAGAAAAATAAGTGGGCCATGCCTATACATCTCATGACTTCAGATATATAGCCTCTTTCCAAAGAAAAGCCCCTTTGTCACTATGGCATAAGACAAAAATACAGTACTCCTCCCTCTCCCTTTTTAGTCAATACCTGAAAGGTAAGTTGCATTTAGTATCTCAAGGCTAATTTTAACACACCATCAACTTAAAAGATGGGGAAGTACTAAAAGGCTGAAAAGAATCTTGCCCCAAAATGTCATAACAAATAGCAAAACAATGATTAGAATTTATGAGGTTGAATTTCAGTACATCTAGGTCACCATAACTATCATTTTCAACATCTGCTTTTGGACAGGAGACTAAGAAAAGCTGAAGGCTGTGTAATTCTTTTAGCTAAGGTTCATGTTATTAATGTGGAGAGACCACACTATTTCCCCAAAGCAACCTTCCTGAATATATAGGTGCCGGGCATGAAACTCTACAAAAGCAACCAAGTTCCTGCCACTGTAAATGCATCTGGGTGGCCCAAGGGCAGCGGTGAACCACTGAAACCAAAAAAATCAGAAGATGGGGAAGTTAATTGAAGCTAAAAGCAAACAGAGGAACCACAAAACCAATTTGTTTTATTTTTAAACATTATCGAACAATCTTGCAAGTAACGATTGATTCAATAAAATTGCCCAAATTCCTACAAACTTCTATGTACAACTCCTGCCAGCTGTATTTCTGTCTGGCTCTCACTACAGACAATAAACTGTTCAAAGTCACCAAGGGCAATGTCTACATTGGAAAGTACAAGAATTCTGAAAGACAAAGCCAGATCAAGAACTAATCAGACATTGCCTATCCTCCCTGAAGACAAAGACATTTCTTAACTGGCATAAAATAGGTGCTCAAGTACTAATGTAACTTTTCATGTAGACTTAGTAGCCAATTCTGCTAATGAAGTAGTGATACTTCCAATAATATTAAGGGAAAAATTTATACAAATATAAATAACTTTCTAAAGTATTTACTTGGACCTGCCTATACCATCAAAAGTTAGAAAGAAGAAAGGAACTTCAATTTACTAAGTTCACAGACTTCATTCAATCCTTTATCATTATGACCATTTAAGGTGAGAACTACGCTAAGGATTCAGATGCTAAGGAAGATAACCTGCTCATGGCTTCTTGGTAGGTCTGTCTCTCTCGCGAATTGTGACCATAATCTAGGAGGTAACAACTTCTACTGAGATTGTGTGTCTTAAGAAGGCTCTGCAGTGGTTACCACAGATGGTAGACAGCAAGTTAAATTTCTACTTGTTAGAGTTGTTCTGGAAGATATAAAGGGCAAAGAAAAGGCCAGGAAACCATGTTTCCCCCAAATTCTGCACGGAACACAGTAATTTCTACTTGTTAGAGTTGTTCTGGAAGACATGAAGGGCAAAGAAAAGGCCAGGGACCCATGTTTCCCCCAAATTTTGCACAGAACACAGTTTCAGGAACAGTGCTATTATGTGACTGGTTTTCACAGGCGTCACTTCTACCCTCTGAGACCAGACTCAAGAGTACAAGCCAGTCAGGGAATCTCCAGGATAAAAAGAGCAAAATGGAGACCTGGAATTGTTAAGAAAGACGAATACATGAAAGGATAAGGGTATCTTAAGTTCTGGAGAACATAGCAGCCCTTAGGGGGCTAGGAACATCTTAACTGCCAGGCCAAGAGAAAGAAAAAAATGAATTTCTTTGGGGAAAAAAAACAAACCAAAAAAACCAAAACTCCACATTAACAGGGTATTAACCTACTCCTAAGCCACCCAAAGACTTTTTAAAGAAAACCTCAAACATTCACACACACGCACACACACACACAAAAACACAACACTGTAATCTTCCACACAGGCTTCTGTCACCTGGAGAAGGGCAAATAAACAGTCCAATACACAAACAAGGTTTGTTTTACTTTTGTTTTTTGTTTATGACACAGAGTTTCACTTTTATTGCAGGCTGGATGGAGTGCAATGGTGCCATCTCAGCTCACTGCCACCTCCGCCTCCCGGGTTTAAGCAATTCTGCCTCAGCCTCCTGAGTAGCTGGGATTACAGGCATGTGCCACCACGCCTGGCTAATCTTGTATTTTTACTAGAGACAGGGTTTCACTATGTTAGTCAGGCTAGTCTCAAACTCCTGATCTTGGGTGATCCACCACCTTGGCCTCCCAAAGTGCTGGTATTACAGGGATAAGCCACTGTGCCAGCCTGAAAAAATGTATTTTTTTTAAAGCTTTGTCTTCCCAGTTTTGCTTTTCCTGTGTTATTTTATTGCCTATCCTGTGAGAAAACTAAAATGCTGTGGGGAAAGAGAAAAGCTGAATAGAAACTAAAAGCTTTGACTGTTTTACATCTTTTATTTCTGTGGGGCACCAAAAAGCACATGCTCCATGACAGCCTAGACTGTGTTTGTACTGTATTTCCTTGGAGCTCCATGGATGTCTGTTTCTATTAACATTATCTCCATCTTTCTCTATCACAATGCAAGGACTGGGAAGTATATAGATGGTTCTAAGGAGGAATAAAAAAGCTAAGAGGTTAGCCAGGCATGGTGGCGCATGCCTGAAATCCCAGCTACCTGGGAGGCTAAGGCAGGAGAATCGCTTGAACTCGGGAGGTGGAGGCTGCAGTGAGCCGAGATCATGCCACTGCACTCCAGCCTGGATGACAGTGAGACTCTGTCTCGAATGAATGGATGGATGGATGGATGGATGAATGAATGAATAAATAAATAAATAAAAGCTAAGAGGGGGCAGGGTATGGTGGCTCACACTTGTAATCCCAGCTCTCTGGGAGGCCGAGGCAGGCAGATCACGAGGTCAAGGGATCAATACCATCTTGGCCAACATGGTGAAACCCCATCTCTACTAAAAATACAAAAATTAGCTGGGCATGGTGGTGGCATGCCTGTAATCCCAGCTACTCTGGAGGCTGAGGTGGGAGAATTGCCTGAACCAGGGAGTCAGAGGTTGCAGTGAGCCAAGATCTTGCCACTGCACTCCAGCCTAGCAACAGAGCAAGACTCTGTCTCAAAAATAAATAAATAAAATTGTCCGGGGGTGGTGGTGTGCATCTGTTAGCCCAGCTACTCGGGAGGCTGAGGCACGAGAATCACTTGAACCGAGAAGGCAGAGGTTGTGGTGAGCTAAGATCACACGGCTACACTCCAGCCGGGGCAACAGAGTAAGACACTATCTTAAAAAAAAAAAAACCACGGTAAGGAAGTAGGGAGGGTAGCGAGAGCAAGATGAAGGGCAAGCTAGCTGAGGGTTCCAATATTATCTGCCTGTGATAAATGTTTAAAGATATTTAAAATACCACCTCGTAAGACGTTTTTAAATTGTTCTTGACTGACAGAAAAAGCTCTCACATCCCCTAAAAGCCTTTCTTAGAATAGGTAAAGTAGTAAGCTCTTTATAAAAACGGCTCAGTGTTTTCTACTGGCCTATACAGCTTGTATGCTGCTGAGTAAACGACAAAACATTGCCTTTCCCAGGATGACTGGCACTGACTCAGTCACCATCAGCAGCTCTTACACAGCACGTACTAGATCATAAACTCCAGAGACAAGGGCCTGTGGCACAACGATGTTCGATGACCTACGTTAAGTCCTAAACCCATGAACTTGGCCTCATTAGTGAGACTCACCTTTTTTTGAGGGTCTCACTCTGTCACCCAGGCTGGAGTGCAGCAATATCATCTCAGATCACTGCAACCTCTGCCTCCTGGGATCAAGCAATCCTCCCACCATGGCCTTCCAAGAAGCTTAAACTACAGGCACATACCACCACACCCAGTTAATTTTTGTAGAGATAGATTTTCACCATGTTGCCCAGGCTGGTCTCAAACTCCTGGGCTCACAAGATCCACTCCCCTTGGCCTCACAAAGTGCTAGGATTACAGGTGCAAGCCCCTACTCTGGCCAACTCATTCTTACTAACAATTGTTAGTAAGCGACCTTAATAACTCCCTGAAAAACTTTTTTGATATAAGATAGAGTGAATAAGGAATTTAACCAGGAAGAAAAAGAATTTAGCTTGGTGCAGTGGCTCACATCTGTAATTCCAATACTTTGGGAAGCTCAGGTGAGAGGATCGCTTAAGCCCACAAGTTTGAGGTCAGCCTGGGCAACATTGTGAAACCCTGTTTCCACCCAAAAAAAAAAAAAGAACAACAACAAAAAAATTAGCTGGGCATGGCAGCATGTATCTGTAGTCCCACCTACTTGGAAGGCTGAGGTGGGAGGATTGCTTGAGCCCAGGTCAAGGCTGTAGTGAGCTGTGATGGCACCACTGTACTCCAGTCCTAGGCAACAGAGCAAGATGGTCTCAAAAAACAAAACAAAACAAAAAATAATTTAACAACTATCCAGACTAGAGGTTTTTAAATGATCTTAAAAGCAGAAGTGTTTTTTTCCTAAACATGTAAGTGAGGCTGTTCAGGTCAAAGACAGGAGGCAGAGGCAGCCCCCTGCTGTCAATCTCTCCTGGCCCTTAGGGTAACCTCTTGGGAAATATGAGGTAATCTCCTGGGAAATATGAGAACTAGATGAAGTAATTCAATACAAGAGAGAATCCGCCAATATTATATCTGGCTTTGACATGGTTTTTTGAACAACAAATTTTTCTATCTTTAGAATCAATCTATTTAACATATCATCAGTGGTAATAAATGTGCATGTTCAAACTGATGGAATATGGTATTTAAAGTTTGTAAACCCTTATCACCTGAAAGTAAAGTATCCAGACATTTGCAAAGTGGCAATAAGAGCTAACATTTTTTGAGCATTTATCATATACTACGACCTGTTCTGGGTGCTTTATATTTAATCCTCATATGTACACTACCTCTAGTTTGCAGATGAGAAAAGATACAAGGAGATAAAATGACTCCCTCAAGATCACAGGGATCGGGTTAAGAAAGCTGCTTCAGGTTAAAAATTGTCTCCAAGGAAGCGCATGCACATAAACCACAGAAAGGTCTGTTTAAATGCTAAGGGCCATAAAGTTGAGTCTGACTTTTTTTTTTTTTTTTTTTTTAAAGTGACAGAGTGCTCTGTCACCCAGGCTGAAGTAAAGTGGTGTGATCTTGACTCACTGCAATCTCCACCTCCTGGGTTGAAGTGATACTTGTGCCTCAGCCTCCTGAGTAGCTAGGACTACAAGCACATGTCACCATGCCTGGCTAATGTTTTGTATTTTTAGTAGAGACAGGGTTTTGTCATGTTGCTAAGGCTGGTATTGCACTCCTGAGCTTAGGTAATCCACCCTCCTTGGCCTCCCAGAGTGCCAGGATTACAGGAGTGAGCCACCATGCCTGGTCTTTTTTTTTTTTTTTAAGAGATGATGCATCACTCTGCCCAGCTAATTTTTTGTATTTTTAGTAAAGACAGAGTCTCGCCATGTTAGCCAAGCCAGTCTTGAATTCCTGACCTCAAGTGATCCGCCAGCCTCAGTGCTGGGTGCCTAAGTGCTGAGATTACAGGTGTGAGCCACCGTGCCCAGCCCAAACTTTTAACTGGAAGAGAAAGGAGACAAATAAAAGCAATAACTTGGGAAAAGTATATTCTCTTTAAAGTATTACTTTTTAGTTGGCTTGCAATGCCCTTTACTTCTTTTTCTTCCTGTTATATGCCTGGCTCAATAAGTAAGTTAGGCCCTCTGCTTTGGAAAACAGCCTGTCACCTTGCCCCATACTCTAGAGAGCCAAGTAATCAGATAAAAGGATCAACTGGGAAGCAGATCTCTCAGAGGCTGGAGGCCTATAAACCCAACAATGCTTTAGGCTAAACTTCATGTTAATCATGTGAAAATGGACAAGTGAGATTTCCTAAAGACAGAATCCATGGCTTTCATCAGAATCTCTAAGGGATTCATAACCATTCTTAGAATGGTCCCCACTTCGACTTCCTATCCCTAGAGGATGGGACAAGATTAATCTAGACTAATACTAAGTCATCCAAAACTATAATTGTATTATCTCTAAACAGGTTTTTAAACAGTTATCTAGTTTAGTCCACATCACATACCTGTAAGAAGCCTGATTTTAACCTCATTTCAAAATGCTGTTAGTAAACTGTTTCAGCTGACTTTCTCATTTATACTCATATAAACAGAACACCTGAATAAAAGTAACATATCAGACCTTCAATTGTTGAACTTAATTCCCCAGTTTATTTGCTGTAATTAGTAAAGTTTCTATGAATTTTTCTGAATTGAGACATATTTGAACTTTCTAGTTTTTTGAGGATTTTTCCCCTTGAAATTGTAGATACTTGGGTAAAAGCAACATGGTGTGCAGCACCCCCTCATTTCTTAAGTATTCCTTCCCGTTTTAATTTTTCTATTTCCCCAACTTTATTTATACATATAACCATATTTTGGTTTCTCTTCTACCAGGATTTCTTCCATGCATACAGTAAAATGTACAAACACTCAAATACACAAAATTTTTTCTTTTTTTTTTTTTTTGAGATGGAGTCTCATTCTGTTGCCCAGACTGGAGGGCAGTAGCCTGATCTCGGTTCACCGCAGCCTCCACCTCCCAGGTTCAACCAATTTCCCTGCCTCAGCTTCCCGAGCAGCTGGGACTACAGGCATGCATTACCACGCCCAGCTAATTTTTTTTTATTTTTTAGTAGAGAGAGGGTTTCGCCATGTTGGCCACGCTGGTCTCGAACTCCTGACCTCAAGTGATGGGCCCACCCTGGCCTCCCAAAGTGATGGGAATACAGGCATGAGCCACCATGCCCAGCCTGAAATACACAGAATTTTCAAATTCAGTATTATGCTATGTATACTACTGCACAGCCTACTTTTTTTCGTGTTAACAATGATAAATATTTTCTTGTGGGCAGCCATTATTAAAGGGTCAGAGCCACAACTGGCCTAAAGCCTGACTCCACCAATAGCATCCTTGCATATTCACAACCAGCACTCTGAAAAACAATTTCACAAAATCAACATAATTATTAAATCCTCAGAAATCGTACCAAAAAATAGAGTACACGGAAGTTGGCTGGGAGTGGACTCTTTATTCTCCTTCTTCTTCCCTAATCTAGCTCACCTCCCACTTAGTTATATGATCTTTCCATGAGTACATAAGCACCTAAACAAGAGGTCATCTTGCCTGAGAGGCACCCTATTTTAGAGGTACTCAGAAAAGGCAAACAGAGCATGCAAAATACGTTTTTTAAAATCTCTTTTTGGCCGAGCATGGTGGCTCATGTCTGTAATACCAGCACTTTGGGAGGCCAAGGCAGGAACATCCCTAGAGCCCAGAAGTTTTAGACCAGCCTTGGCAACGTACCAGGACCCTGTCTCTACAAAACAAACAAACAACAACAAAAAAACAATCAGCCAGGCATGGCGGTGTGCACCTGTAGCCCTAACTAATCTGGATGCTGAGGTAGGAGTGTAGCTTGATTCCAGAAGTTTGAGGCTACAGTGGGCCATGATTGTGCCACTGCACTCCAGTCTGGGTGACAGAGGAAGGCCTTGTTTCAAAAAAAATTAAAACTAAAAAAATCTATTTTCCTATTTCCTCCTCAAATGCTCATACCCTCAGAGTAACTCTCGAATTCCCCATATTTCCTCTCTCCTCCTCCAAACAGCTCCCTACTGTGGTGAGAGTTTCGAGGTAGGGAGGGAGAAATCTAATTCTTTCTATCGTTCCTGTTTCTCTCCCATGACTGTCAATAGTGGACAACAAATTGCTGGATGTACAGCAACAATTTACATATGGTAGCTAAGCTAATGCACAGCTTTCTCTGGGCAGAATTACTAATGCTTCTATCTTTGTAGTTTGAACCCAATGTTCCAGGCATATCAGTGTTAAATATTTGCCTGGTGCCTTCTACCTTCAAAGGCACAGGGAATGATGCACAGAAGTGGGAGAAGAATCCATAGATGTGGAGGAAGTGGGAGCTCTGAAATGACACAGGGGAGGTGCCAGCCACAAGGACTGTGACACCAAAGTACCTAATTCAAACACAAAGCCTCACTCATTCGACCTTTCCATAATATTCATGTATCACTTGCTCAAATTTGGCATGTTCTAAGGCCACAGTTCCTCCTTAGTTTCAACTGCCCTGCTATGAGGCCAAATCTGTCTCATCTAGTGAGTCACTACTGCTTCTCTTTCCAACTGCATTTTGATTTCAGCCCACTTGTGTGGCTCATCAGGACTGCACCATATGTTAGTACAATGTAGGCAGAATGTGACTAATTTTTTTTCTCAAGCACTGTCGGAGTTACTTTTAAAATCACCTTATAATCTTGATGTCTCTTGCAGAGTCATTATAATATGTAACCTTTGAAAATGACTTTATAATTATTTTTCTGAGTGCTCAAAGGAGATTCTTCAGCATTTTCATTCCCATTTTTCAGATGAAGGAACTAAAGGGAAGATAATGGATTAAGAGACCTGGGTTCCACAATCAACCACTGGGACTTGGACTTTCTTGAGTCACAGTGCTATACGTGGTAAAATAAGGCAGCTTGTAAAATGCTTTTTTATTGGGAAACTCAAAATATTAATTTGCTTCTATTTATTATTTATTAATTATTATTATTATTATTTTCTGAGAGAAGGTCTCGTTCTGTCGCCCAGGCTAGAGGGCAGTAGTGCAATCTTGGCTCACTGCAACCTCTGCCTCCCGGGTTCAACATGGCAAAACCCCATCTCTACTAAAAATACAAAAATTAGCTGGGTGTCTCATGTGTGAATTGGACTCTAGGGAAAAAAAAATTAGCTGGGCATGGTGGCGGACGCCTGTCATCCCAGCTACTTGGGAGGCTGACGCAGGGAGAATTGCTTGAACCTGGGAGGTGAGCTGAGATCATGTCACTGCACTCCAGCCTGGGTGACAGAGCGAGACTCTGTCTCAAAAAAGAGGCAGGGAGAGAGAGAAGGACTGAATGGCCCACGGACCAAAAATGTTTTTCAAATTGGTCAAGATCGAGAGTGAAACTAATACTCTAATACACTGAAGGTAAAATAGAGATGACTTGTAGATTCTGCTAGTTATCACCAAATTCCCCCAAATTAATTTTAAAAAAGGAAGGAGAGCAGCTGCTCCCACCTCCTCTAAGCAACTTGCGTCTTCTCCAGCAATAATAGCAGTAATAGTTGCTACAGCTGATAATTAAGCTCATCTCAAGAACATTTCGTAAATATTCCAGGTACTGAAGATCTACGTTTATTCTAGTAACTGCTTAGGGTAACTGTTTGACTGATACTGCAATTATTAAGGCCTCCCCATCTCCACTAATAAGTTGGTTTTTTTTTTTTTTTTGAGACACAGTCTTGCTCTGTCGCCCAGGCTGGAATGCAGTGGCATGATCTCGGCTCACTGGAAGCTCCACCTCCCAGATGCAAGCAATTCTCCTGCCTCAACCTCCCCAGTAGCTGGGACTACAGGCCCAAGCCACTACATTTGGCTAATTTTTTATTTTTCAGTAGAGACAGGGTTTTGCCATGTTGGCCAGGCTGGTCTTGAACTCCTGACCTCAAGTGATCCGCTTGCCTCAGCATCCCCAAGTGCTGGGATTACAGGCATGAGCCACTGCACCCAGCTCACCAATAATATTTTTCAATGATAATATCACTTGCAAAATATAAAAAGAGATATATCTCATCAATATTGAACACCAGGCTGAGCGCAATGGCTCACACTTATAATCCCAGCCCTTTGGGAGGCCAAGGCAGGAGGACTGCTTGAGCCCACATGTTCCCGACCAGCCCAGGCAATATAGTAAGACTTATTTCTACAAAAAAAATTTTAAAATTAGCTGGGTGTGGTGGCGCATGCCTGTAGTCTCAGTTACTTGCGAGGCAAGAGAATCACTTGAGCCCAGGTCAGGGCTGCAGCAAACTGTGATCATGCCACTGCACTCCAGCCTGTACAACTAAGAGAGAACCTGTCTTAAAATAAAACAACAGAGGCTGGGCGCAAAGGCTCACATCTGTAATCCCAGCACTTTGGGAGGCCAAGGCGGGTGGATCACAAGGTCAGGAGTTTGAGACCAGCCTGGCCAATATCGTGAAACTCCATCTCTACTAAAAATATAAAAATTAGCCAGGCATGGTGGCAGGTGCCTGTAGTCCCAGCTACTTGAGAAGCTGAGGCAGGAGAATCACTTAAACCTGGGAGGCGGAGGTTGCAGTGAACTGAGATCGTGCCACTGCACTCCAGCCTAGGCGACAGTGTGAGACTCTGTCTCAAAAGCAAAATAGAAAAAAAAAGAAAAAAACAAAACAAAACTGGATATGCCCTTTGAATTCAGCAATTCCAGTTCTAGAAATATAGACTACAAATAACATTGTGATATAAACAAAGTATGCAAAGGGGCATTCATAAGAACATTGTTTGTATCAGCAAAACCTGAAAACATATGCCCATCAATTGAAGGCTAGTTAAATAAATTACATAATAGCCATACAACAGAACACTATGTAGCTATTAAAGAAAATAAGGCAGATAACTTATCAAGACATATTCATATAATAAGAAAGGAATTACATATGGCTTGTATATGAACAGAGTATCTCTGGATGGACAAAGAAATAACTGCTAGTAATAGTTATAGAGGTGGAACAGTGGTTGAATTGTTTACATGTGAGTATGTTACCTATTCTACAGATTTTTTTTTTTTTTTTTTTTTGAGACAAAGTTACGCTCTTGTTGCCCAGGCTGGAGTCCAATGGTACGATATCGGCTCACTGCAACCTCCGCCTCCTGAGTTCAAGAGATTCTCCTGCTTCAGCCTCCTGAGTAGCTGGGATTACAGGCACCTGCCACCACACCCAGCTAATTTTTTGTATTTTTAGTAGAGATGGGGTTTCACCATGTTGGCCAGGCTGGTCTTGAACTCCTGACCTCAGGTGATCCACCCACCTCGGCCTCCCAAAGTGTTGGGATTACGGGTGTGAGTCACCATGCCAGCCTACAGAAACAAGAAAACTCAAACTTTTGGAGGGCAACATCCTAGCCTGCAGACGCCATATCCCCTCTTCCACTTCCCATTGCAACCCATAAAGTCTGTTCCTACCATTAAAAACAAAAAGAAAACTCTTGGAACTATAAAGCACAAAGTAAAGAAAAACCTCAACTCATACTGTTCCAAAACAAGCATTTTGGTTTTGCACTTTTTTCCTGCTTTGCCTGAAACTTGTGTGTGGAAACTGTCACTGTCCAGGTGATTCAGCAGTATATCATATGTGAGCTGGGTAATTACATCACACCACTTTATCCCAGCAACTCCACTAATGTTCATGCAGCTGGGACTGCAAACCTTATGTATGGCCTATTTACAAAGTCTGAAGCTATTTTCGATCACTCAGCTGTGTATCTATACATTTTCTTCAGTCAACCTTTCCTGCCAAGGCAAAATGTAACATTAGCTGGATTCCAGTAAAGAAGGCAGGGGACAGGGTGAGACAATATATCAAAACAAGTTCTATAAATACAGCTTTTGGCTTGTATCTCAAAAGAGAATCAAAACAGCTTCAAGTTTCAACAGAAAAACCCTACAGTCCCTGCAGTACCTTACTTGAAGGCTCTAAAGAACAGAAGATGCCAAGGATCTGGAATCTTATTACTCACACTGTATCATCTGGTCTCCCTCTCCCTAATCTCAGGGGGAGGTTTAGATGCAATCGCAAGCTTTACCATTCCAACTCCACATTTCCCTGGCCTCTTTTGTTATCTTACCTCTACACTACCAAACACATCAATTTCCTTCCTCTCTCTGAGGTCACTCCACCTATTAGGCAGAGAGGCCCAATACACAAAACATACAACAGTCCTTCCTTAGCACCTAGCCACCTAACTTCTATCATCTCCAAAATCTCTGACCAAGCAGCCAAGAACCCTGCCTGTACCATCTGCCCCAACCTCACCATCAAACACATGGGCATTCAAGCAGGATGATTCCATATGGTCTTGTTTCAGGAGCTTTGTCCTGTTCTGTTGAAAAGCAGGAAACTTTATTTAGTTTCTTTCTGTTCTTAAATTCTTAATTCTATAAAACTATAGAAACCAGAAACTATTTCTGTGGAGACACTTCCTGAGACGGGTTATATGCCTAAAAACGCAAATTTTACACCTCTGCTTCAGCCAATCAGGGAATATGTTCAGTAAAGCTTGATTCACTCTAAAGGACGCACAGTCCTAGGACACATTCTAGAGATCTCTATATATTACCAATTTTAAAAAGTTACTCTGTTAGCTGGGCATGGTGGTTCATGTCTGTAATCCCAACTACTATGAAGGCTGAGGTAGAAAAACTGTTTGAACTGGGACCCGGGAAGCGGAGGTTGCAGTGAGCTGAGATCATGCCATTGCACTCTAGCCTGGGCTACAGAGCGAGACTTCATCTTAAAAAAAAAAAAAAAAAAAAATGTTCATTTGGCTGGATGCAGTAGCTCACGCCTGTAATCCTAGCACTTTGGGAGGCTGAGGCACGTGAATTACCGGAAGTCAGGAGTTCAAGACCAGCCTGGCCAAGTTGGTGAAACCCCATCTCTACTAAAAATACAAACAAATTAGCCCGGCATGATGGTGAGCAACCGTAATCCCACCTACCTGGGAGGCTGAGGCAGAAAAATCACTTGAACTGGGAGGCAGAGGTTGCAATGAGCTGAGATCCTGCCACTGCACTCCAGCATGAGTGACAGAGACTCCGCCTCAAAATTAATTAATTAACTTAAAAGGTGAGTTCAATTATCATGCTTTCATCACTCTGCAACTGTGCTCCTAAAAGTCCTTTTCACATTTAAATACCCACTTAAATCATCTTTGTCACATCCTTCAAATCACTTCTAAAAAATCTTAACTGTTCCACAAAATTTAACTTGTCAGTGCTATTTCATTTTTACAAAAACAAGCTCTTTAAAAAAAGCCATGAGATCTATCAATCAAAAAAGCAACGACATTTTTAGAAAACATCTACTATACACTCAGAACTAAAGAGGGTACCAAAAAAAAAGGTTCAATCCTGTCCTTAAAGAGTTAATGGTCTTGTTCAGAAAATACGACTTGCACTAGAAACAAAAAACATGGGACAGTGTTACCATAAATGTGAGAGACTTAAAAGATCTCAGGACACCTGATTCTTATTTCCCTGTCTAAATCAAACTTCTGTGCTATTTTATCACACTGTCCATAATATAATACATTTTTTGCTACCCTCCATTGAATGATACAGCCTACTAATAATCTCCTCATCATCATTTCTTTTGGACAGACTTCCCTGTTTTCCTGTCACTCTCACACAGATTGTAAGTTTATGGATGTGGCAAAACTTCCCATGCTCCCATTGTAAGGGTATCTCTGGAAGATGCATGGTACAGGAAACGAGCTGAAGAAGCAGGCCAGGCACTGTGGCTCACTCCTGTAACCTCAGCACTTTGGGAAGCCAAGGCGGGCAGATCACTAGAGCTCAGGAGTTCAAGATCAGCTTGGGCAACATGGCAAAACCCTATCTCTACCCAAAGCATACAAAAAATTGGCTGGGCATGGTGGTATGTGCCTGTAGTTCCAGCTACTCAGGAGTCTGAGGTGGGAGGATCGCTTGACCCTGGGAGTAGAGGTTGCAGTGAGCCAAGATTGCAACACTGCACTCCAGCCTGGGTGACACTGAGAACCAATCTCAAAAAAAAAAAAAAAAAAAAAAAAGGCTATAATTAATTCTGCTTTCAATATCTTTAGTAAATAGTCTGGTACTGGTACTAGTAGAGATAAACTAGTAATTCAGGAGATGTTTCACAAACTTCTTACTTGGTTTGCTGCTCTTTACCATCAATAAATGATCTAGTATAGTTGATGGTGATCTGCAAAACCAAAATCATATAGTCATTTTCATAAGTAAATTCTAAAATGAAAATGGGGGCTGAGTACAGTGGCTCACGCCTGTAATCCCAGCACCTTGGGAGGCTGAGGCAGGCAGATCACCTGAGGTCAGGAGTTCGAGACCAGCCTGACCAACACAGAGAAACCCGTCTCCATTAAAAATACAAAATTAGCCAGGCGTAGCAGCACATGCCTGTAATCCCAGCTACTGGGGAAGTTGGGACAGGAGAATCGCTTGAACCTGGGAGGCGGAGGTTGCAGTGAGCCAAGATCGCACCATTGCACTCTAACCTAGGCAATAAGAGCAAAACTCCATCTCAATAAAAAGAAAAGAAAAGAAAATGGGTTAGACTGATTCATAATTCAATAATCTCAAATAATAAAGTGTGCTAATAAAATAAACAAGTATTTACTGCAAACCCACAATGTACCCTATACCTAGATTCTGAAGTCATATGACTGCTTTTTAACCCCCATTTTGCTGCTTATTAGCCAAGTAACTGGGGAAATTGTTTAACTTCTTCATAAATACCTCTGTTTCCTCATGCACAAAATGGTTAGAGAAAGAATTATCTACCTTACAGGATATGTTAGAATTAAAATATTTATACATGTAAAGCATTTACAATAGTGCCTGATACATAGAAAGTGCTCAATAAACATTTGCTACTATTATTATTTTGGGCACTATTATTATTCTGGTGCCTACAGTGGGAGAGGATGAGCCAAAAAATTTCAGTCCTTTACATGATGATTCTCTCTCTTCAAAATGAGCTACTCTATGTCTTCTTAAGATGTATTGTACAATGCTCAATTGTTACGTCATTCAAAAGCAACAGGTTCATCTGTTTACTGAGCTAGAAACAAAGTATGTAGTTTCACTTTTTAAAATGCAACAGCTGTGCTGAAATTTATTTTTATCATTAACATTTGAACTAGGCTGGGCATCGTGGCTCAAGCCTGTAACCCCAACACTTTGGGAGGCCAAGACAGGTGTATCACCTGAGGTCAGGAGTTCAAGACCAGCCTGGCCAACATGGTGAAACCCTGTCTCTACTAAAAATACAAAAATTAGCTGGGCATGGTGATGGGTGTCTGCAATCCCAGCTACTCAGGAGGCTGAGTCAGGAGAATCACTTGAACCCAGGAGGCAGAGGTTGCAGTGAACTAAGATTACGCCATTGCACTAGAGCCTGGGTGACAGAATGAGATGTTGACTCAAAAAAAAAAAAAGGATACTTCAGATTATACCAAAATATTTCCTGACAGGAGGGGGAAGGGAGTAGGTAAGAAGGTAGTAACAAGCTGACAGATCTTGCACCTACAACTGAGCCTGTTACAGAGTCCAGTATATTTTCATTACGGATTACTGAACCCACTTGTTCTGAGAGTATTTATGCATAAACATTAATTCATCAAAGCAAAAAAAAAATTTTTTTTGTGACACTTTCAAAATGGACACACTGGAAAAATATAAACTCATAAAATGAGACCAGGGAAGTTATAAACATTTTACAAAAGGCCAAGAACAAAAAGAAAGCTAGAATATAGGTGTGCTAACCACAGTGTTACTTACTGAGGCTAAGCTGTAAAATCAAAGAGCTGCCACTGATTTTAATCTCCAATGACAGGCTCTATGTAGGGTGCACAATGATTCATAGTATAAATGGGAAAACATTAGGACAGTAAAATGAGATGGACACTAAGAATAGCCAAGAAGGAGAAGATGAAGCAGATATAATGCCACACTGAAAAGAATTTTACAAAGTCATTAAATATACAGGATCCAGGAGAAGCTAAGCACCAGGTTCTAGACCCTAAATAAACAAGCATCCAAAACCTACAATGGACAAGGTACGGAACAAATTCCTAAGTGATTCAGGGCCAGAATACATCAGTGTACAGTCACACAGAACTCTGTATCCATACCAAACAGCCACAGGAAGAAGCTGCCTCAATCAAGGTGTTTCTCTAGCATTTAAATAAAGTCCCTTCCTCTCCTTGTTGACTACAGTTACAAATAGTATGTGCGGACTGGGCATGATGGCTCAAGCCTGTAATCCCAACACTTTGGGAGGCCAAGGTGGGCAGATCACAAGGTCAGGAGATTGAGACCATCTTGGCTAACATGGTGAAACCCCATGTCTACTAAAAATACAAAAAATTAGCTGGGCATGGTGGCATGCACATGTAGTCCCAGCTACTTAGGAGGCTGAGGCAGCAGAATCACTTGAATCCAGGAGGTGGAGGCTGCAATGAGCAGAGATCGGGCCACTGAACTCCAGCCTGGGCATCAGTGCAAAACTCCATCTCAAAACACACACACACACACACACACACACACACACAAAAAGCACAAATAGTATGTGCAGAGAACTGTCTCATCACCACTCAGCTGACAAGTTCTATTCCCAACACTGCATGCTTATGACTCACGAGGGGATGGGGGAGGGGAGTAAAAGGAAACTGTAAAACAAACGAGCAAACTTGAACGTAGACTTAAACTGACTAGGAGTGAGGAATTCATCTCTGTTTAATTAGAATATCTCGTAAAAAACCAAGGAAGTGTCCTTTTAAAATATAGTAATAAACCCAGTATCTTCCGAAAATAACCTGAAATTTGTCTTCATGTCATGTCTTCTGCTGTTCCTTAAATAGACATGACACCAAAAGGCATTACAAGGCCTCTGTAAGGCCAAACGTTACAAAGCACTCAAACAGCACAAACAGCACAGGTTGCTGTGGGGCCCAAAGCAACAGGGCATTCCCCACAGTTCCCTTCCTGGTGGACAGCGAAGTCAACACATTTAACCCCTACTGCACTCTCTTCCAAGATGTGCACTGAATCATTTCTTAAAGCGGTGGAGGTGCCTCATCTTTTTATACTCAAATTATATGTCACAAAATTTGCATACCAGGAAAATAATTCAATTCCACTCCTAAGAGCTGATCTTTGTGGCCCGTAACAAAACAAAGAGGAAAAAAAAAACACTACTACTTCAATCAGATGTTTCTAAGGGAACCCAAAGACCATTTCTGATGCCACATTTCTCTGTTTTACACCCTCTAGATGGTATTCTGTTAAATAATACAAATCTAGTCTCCTCGCTCCATCCCTAACATCCTGAAATATTCTCTACAATATACAATTGACAAACCTAAACACAGCAAAACAACAAAGACAAACGAGTCACCTCTTTCACTTGAAAACCTCAGTCCTCCAAAGAAACGTACACAGACAGACAGATGGACGGATGTAAGAACACAAAGTGCACACCATGGCTGAGCCCTGAGCAGGTCTGAGCCAGTGTGGGTGCCAAAGGGCGGCCACACGGCCTGGCTAGTGGGCTGCTCCTGCTGTTGCTGTACAAATATAGAAAGCTGAAAAGTGGAACAGCAGCTTCAGCAGAACAGATTCTGCTCCATGCTCAGAGAGGGAGGAGCAGGGAACTGAACAGCTTTACCCATACATGGTTGCTGAAAGGGGGCCATTAGTGAAAGCCCAATTATCTCACACACATGCATTCTGTTCACATGCTCCGGATAAAACAGAAACACACAGGCTGGTACCTGAAGTAAGGTTTGAGAGATTCTATTTCAGTCAAGTAACTGCCAAATAATTTCAGTCACTGACACCAAGAATCCCTCAGCCATGGGAAATGGAAAAGACATTTGAAAACCTTTACTAGCTCAGATTCTTACTGGATTATCAGTAGTGGTGAGGCTCAATTTATCATTTAAATCCTAAAATTTAACATGCAAACAAGGTTATTCTCCATTTGTGTGAACAATGTTAACCTTCACTAGCTCCTTGCTGCTTTCAGAATGAAGGTATCATTCCAACTGTGAATGTTTTGAGCTCTTTTTTTTCTGGTTGATACAAGTTAAACTCTAATTTTAAAAATGTATGTCTCAGGCTGATAGCTTATATAATCAGAAGCCAAATATTTGTGCTCCAAAAATTATTTTACTTAGAACAATTCATTCAGATTCACTTCAATGTGAAGTATGTGAAAAGCTTAACTGCTGACCAGAGTGGACTTTTCCAACAATAAGAAATGCATGGCTGACAGCTCAAATGATTCTACTCTTCAGCCTTTAGTGAAGTACTTAGTGCACACCGTCTATGTACATTTCCCACCCCCTTATAGAGATGGGGCTTCACCTTGTTGCCCAGGCGGGTCTCCAACAACTAGGCTCAAGTGATCCCTACCTCGGCTTACCAAAGTGCTGGGATTACTGTCGTGAGTCACCACACCCAGCCTGGTTACATATTTATTCAGTATCATAGGGGCTACAGCACAAATGAAAACCATACTATCACTGACCTCCAATCTAGTTCCTAGATGAAATTAACGTGAGATATTAATAATACAGGGAGACAGTACATGACTACTGCACTGAAGTGAAGGGTACAAACTATAAATGCTATCTATCCCCTTTTAGAGAAGAGAGGCTGAGCATGGTAGCTCACATCTGTAACCTCAGCACTTTGGGAGGCCGAGGTGGGTGGATTACTTGAGCCCAGGAGTTTGAGACCAGCCTGGGCAACATGGTGAGACCACATTTCTATTCACAAACAAACAAAAAAGGAAGAGAGAAGAGAGACTGAGAACAGACGGACTGACCTAGACGTTCTTGCTTATCCCACCTGCCAGAACTCTCATTAAGAGTACCTGAGATATCTTAAATGTGAAGGAGTAAAGAATTTGAACTAGATGATTTCTAAGGTCCCTCCGTTTCTGAAATTCTGAGTCTGTAGTTTCAACCTAAAATGTTTCATAGTATGAGATTAATACCACACTGCTTATGGAAGCAAAATTATAGCTTTTGCCTACTTTAGAGAAAATATATTCAAAAGAAAGATAAAAATAAATTCAGACCATAACTCAGCATCCACTGCAACATTTCTCACACAACATTTCAGGAAAACGTTCTTCCATCTGAGACATTTCCGCCTTGCCTGCTGAATAAATTTTAAACCACTATTAAGGGAAAAAAAAAAACCTGCCACAGGGAAACAAAATGGTGGAAACTAGAAATATTTATGCTGATAACTATGAGATCCTTGATTATAAAACACTGCTAAGTTAACCAGTTATCAAAAAGAGTTCCAGGCCAGCAGGCATGGTGACTCACACCTGTAATCTCAGCACTTTGAGACCAGCCTGGCCAACATGGTGAAACCTTGTCGCTACTAAAAATGTAAAAATTAGCTGAGCATGATGGCAGGTGCCTGTAAGCCCAGCTACTTGGGAGGCTGAGGCAGGAGAATAACCTGAACCTGGGATGCAGAGGTTGCAGTGAGCTGAGATCACGCCATTGCACTCCAGCCTGGGTGACAAGAGCAAAACTCCAACTCAAACAAACAAACAAACAAGAGCTCCAAAGAAAAGAACACTGCTTAGCTCTTATCCATCATAGAGTACATAGCAGGATGCCAGCAGTAGAGGCACATTCATGCCCCATAAAACAGACAAGCAAATATTCAACATGTTATTAAAAGCCTCAACATAAGGAGACCTCATCTCTACCCAAGTAGCAAAAATTAGCTGGACACGGTGGCACATACCTGTACTACCAGCTACTCAGGGCGCTGAGGTGGGAGGATTCCCTGAGCCCAGGAGGTCAAGGCTGCAGTGAGCCATGATCATGCCACCACACTCCAGCCTGGGCGACAAAGTGAAATCCTGCCTGAAAAAACTTTTAAAAATTAAGTAACCAAAAGCCTCTTTAACTGGGCCAGATGCAATGTTTCACCCCTGTTATCCCCAGCACTTTGAGAGGCCAAGGGAGAGGATCACTTGAGGACAGGAGTTCAAGAACACCCTGGGCAACATAGTGAGACCCTGTCTCTACAAAACTTAAAAAAAAAAAATGCCTCTTCATTGTATATAGTGTCTTATGTATTTAATTTTTTAAGAATCTGAATAGTCCTATTATAGCAACTTTGATTTCCCAAAGAGTAGTTTACTATGGATTAATATGTTTGTGTTTAAGATCATAGCTTTAATTACTTGTATGTACTTTACTAAGATTACTTGTGTGAAGGCAACTAAGTAAAAATAAAGAACACAAAGCAGGCGAGGTGTAATGGCTCACTCCTGTAATCCCAGCACTTTGGGAGGTTGAGGTGGATAGATCACCTAAGGTCCGGAGTTCGAGACCAGCCTGGCAAACATGGTGAAACCCCATTTCCACCAAAAAATGCAAAAATTAGCAGGGCGTGGTGGTGTGTGCCTGCAATCTCAGCTACTCGGGAGGCTGAGTCAGGAGAATCACTTGAACCGGGGTGGCTGCGGTGAGCCAAGATAGCACCATTGCACTCCAGCCTGGGCAACAAGAGTGAAACTCCATCCCTTACCCACCCCCCACAACAACAACAAAAAAAACACAAAGCAATACACCACAGTTGTATACACAAAGAGGGATTGCTTCAAGTATAATCTCAAAATCAAAATGACTATAAACACCTAACATATGACCTTTGACAAGTCATTTCTCCTTTCTTGTTTCGAGAAAAATATGAGAATGGACTATCTATGGCCCACTGACATTTCATGAATTCAAAAAACTTCCTTATGTGTAAAATTTTACCTATACATGCATTTATAAAGAAGTGGGTTCACAACGTTTACCAGATTTTTGGTTTAAGGACTCAAGACTCAACAATAAATAGTTGCTCCATCTCTAACGTCATGACGTCGTGTCATCTCCTCTTTTATCCTGGTCCAAAAGAGAAGGTGATTACCTTCTTTTTTAATCATCATGACTAACCCAGTCAGTGAAGTATAAACAAGTCTCAGCCGGACATGGTGGCTCATGCCTGTAAACCTAGCATTTTGGGAGGCCAAGGCAGGTGAATTACCTGAGGTTGGGAGTTCAAGACCAGCCTGACCAACATGGAGAAACCCATCTCTACTAAAAATACCAAATTAGCTGCACAGTGGTGCATCTCTGTAATCCCAGCTACCTGGGAGTCTAAGGCAGGAGAATCGCTTGAACCCGGTAGGCAGAGGTTGCAGTGAGCTGGGATCGCGCCATTGCACTCCAACGGGGGCAACAAGAGCAAAACTCCATCTCAAATAAATAAATAAATAAATAAGAAATAAACAATTCTCCTTGGTCAAGAAATTATTCAAAATAATGTATTCGGATTCAGACGGAATCTGAATTGTTTTTAGGTAACAGAATGGTTAACTTCACAAAGCATTTTTTTAAGTTTTAATGTAAATTTTAGCTTATGAGTTACCACTATGGTTCATCGGGGGCTCACATGACAGTAGAACTCCTTAGGTGTGCTGGGGAATATCCCACTAGGGAGTTCCTCTCTTACCCTAGGTTTACCCTTTTATTTTTATTTATTTTTTTGAGACGGAGTCTCGCTCTGTCGCCCAGGCAAGGCGTGATCTTGGCTCACTGCAACCCCCGCCTCCCAGGTTCAAGCGATTCTCCTGCCTCAGCCTCCGAAGTAACCGGAACTACAGGCACGCACCACCATGCTCAGCAAATTTTTTTTTTCTATTTTTTGGTAAAGACAGGGTTGCACCATGTTAGCCAGGCTGGTCTCAAACTCCTGATCTCATGTGATCCGCCCACCTTGGCCTCCCTAAGTGCTGGAATTACAGGTGTGAGACACCGCGCCTGGCCAACTTCAACTTTTTTTAAAAAAAAGTTAAAGTCTGGCCAGGCGCGGTGGCTCACACTTGTAACATAAGCACTTTGGAAGCCCGAGGTGGGAGGATTGTTCATTGAGGCCAGGAGTTTGAGGCTGCAGTGAGCTATGATTGTGCCACCGCACTCCAGCCTGGAAACAGCAAGATCCTGCCTCTTAAAAAAATAAAAATAGGGAGGTCAAGGCAAGGGGATCACTTAAGGCCAGGAGTTTGAGACCAGTCTGAGCAATACAGCAAGACCCCATCTCCACCCCACTCCCCAACCTTCAAAAAAAACCCCACAAAAATTAGCCAGGCATGATGGTATGTGCCTGTGGTCCCAGCTACTCAGGAGGCTGAGGCAGGAGGATCATTTTGAGCCCAGGAGTTCAAAGCTGCAGTGAACTATGATCACACCACTGCCCTCCAGCCAGTGCAACACACCGAGATATTGCCTCAAAAAAAAAAAAAAAGGGTAAAGCGTCCAGCCTTTACTTTTATACCTGTCACCCAGGCTAGAGTCCATTGGCAGGTTCACAGCTCACTACAGCCACTACAGCCTTGACCTCCTGAGCTTGAGTGATCCTCTCACCTCAGACTCCCAGGTAGCTGGGACTGAGTACAGATGCATGTCACCTCATCCAGTTTATTATTATTTTTTGAGACACAGTCTCCCTCTAGAGCTCAGGATGGAGTGCAGTGGTACAATCTCGGCTCACTGCAACCTATGCCTCCCAGGTTCAAACAATTTTCCCACCTCAGCCTCTCGGGTAGCTGGGACTACAGCTCCTGCCTCCAATTTCTAATTCTTTTTTTTTTTTTTTTTTTTTTTTGAGAAAGAGGCGCGCTCTGTTGCCAGGCTGCAGTGCAGTGGCTCAATCTCAGCTCACTGCAACCTCTGCTGCTCAGGTTCAAGTGATTCCCCTGCCTCAGCCTCCCGAGTAGCTGGGACTACAGGCACGCGCCACCATGCCCGCCTAATTTTTTGTATTTTAGTAGAGACGGGGTTTTACCGTGTTGGCCAGGGTGGTCTCAATCTCCTGACCTCGGGATCTGCCCGCTTCAGCCTCCCAAAGTGCTGGGATTACAGGCATGAGCCACCGCGCCTAGCTCCAGTTTCTACTTCTAATCCTACCTTGTAGCAAAGAAAGTAGGAGACAAGGCTGGGCACGGTGGCTCACGCCTGTAATCCCAGCACTTTGGGAGGCTGAGGCAGTCAGAGCACATGAGGCCAGGAGTTCAATAGCAGCCTAGCCAACATGGTGAAACCCTGTCTCTACTAAAAATACCAAAATTAGCTGGGCATGGTGGTGCACACCTGTAGCCTCAGCTACTCAGGAGGCTGAGGCAGGAGAATCACTTGAACCCAGGAGGCACAGGTTGCAGTGACCCAAGATCCCATCACTGCACTACAGCCTGGGCAACAAAGCGAGACTGTTTTGGGGGGAAAAAAATTAGCTAGGTGTGGTGGTGGGCACCTGTAATCCCAGCTACTTGGGAGGCTAAGGCAGGAGAACTGTTTAAACCAGGGAAGTGGAGTGAGGCAAGATCACGCCACTGCTCTCCAGCATGGGCAACAGGGCAAGACTCTGTCTCAAATTAAAAAAAAAAAAAAAAGAGAGAGAGAGAGACAAATACCTGGGCAGGGAACATAACAGCAGAGTATGAAAGACTGGAATAAAGGGGACTGATAACAGGTAGACAAACAAAGAAGCCACCCATCTTGTCAGCAGGAAAGGTACTATATGAGTACAGCTACTGCCTTATGCCTCAGTTTATAAAGAGTGTATAAAATAAAAGAAAAAATTAGCCTTCATCTAAGACAATTTTAAACTGTCTGTTACTGAACCATTTAAGCCTAAAATTTTTAGGTTCTCATGGCAACCTAAGTCATCACACTGCACATATTGTATATAAAGTGCATATTTAGAGGCCTAACTAGTAAACTCAAAATGTGACATATGTGCAATGTGGGCGACAACATTATTCTGGGAACCTTAACTTTAAAATCTTCCACATTTTATTCGGCAGCCCCGAAGATGATATAATAGAGTCAGCTATGCAGAAGATGCAAGCTCAAGAAAGAAGAGGTACAAAGAACATAAATAGAATCAAAGACATGAAAGACAAGAAGAAAATTCAGGCTATCAGAAAAAAATTCTGAACATGGCTCTCTCCCACTGTGAATCAACCTGTAAATGGAGGCTTAAAAAACAAGATTGAGGCCAGGTGCAATGGCTCACCCCTGTAATCCCAGCACTTTGGGAGGCCAAGGCAAGCAAATCATGAGGTCAGGAGTTCAAGACCAACCTGGGCAACATGGTGAAACCCTGTCTCTACTAAAAATACAAAAGTTAGTTGGGCATGGTGGTGAGTGCCTATAATCCCAGCTACTCGGGAGGCTGAGACAGGAGAATCCCTTGAAGCTGGGAGGTGGAGACTGCAGTGAGCCAAGATGGAGCCACTGCACTCCAGCCTGGGCAACAGGACTAGACTCTATCTCAAAAAAAAAAAAAAGAAGCAATATCAGAGACAGAAGGATGGCTGTCAGGCACGGAAACTGGGAGAGAGAACCAGACTTTAAGAAAAGGAAGAAAGCTGGGTACAGTGGCTCATATAATCCCAGCACTTCAGGAGGCAAAGGCAGATCGCTTTAGACCAGACGTTTAAGACCAGCCTGGGCAATAAAGGGGGACCCTGTCTCTACAAAAACAGAAAAAATCAGCCAGGCATGGTGGCATGTGCCTGTAGTCCCAGCTACTTGAGAGGTTGAGATGGGAGGATCACTTGAGCCCAGAAGGTCAAGGCTACCTCCCATGAGCCATGATCACGCCACTGCACTCCAGCCTGGGCAGCTAAGACCCTGTCTCAAAACAAACAGCCCAGTGTGGTGGTTCACGCCTATAATCCAAACACT
The DNA here is from genome assembly GCA_963573385.1 of Cacajao melanocephalus. Classification (NCBI taxonomy): domain Eukaryota; kingdom Metazoa; phylum Chordata; class Mammalia; order Primates; family Pitheciidae; genus Cacajao; species Cacajao melanocephalus. The sequence continues at coordinate 29,556 of CAUYLG010060664.1, forward strand.
TTAGGAGGCTGAGGCAGATGGATAACCTGAGGTCAGGAGTTCAAGACCAGCCTGGCCAAGATGGTGAAACCACATCTCTACTAAAACTACAAAAATTACCCGGGCATGGTAGTAGATGCCTGTAATCTCAGCTACTTGGGAGGCTGAGGCATGACAATCACTTGAACCAGGAGGTGGAGGTTGCAGTGAGCCGAGATCTCGCCACTGCACTCCAGCCTAGGTGACACAGCAAGACTCTGTCACAAAGAAAAACAAACAGGCCTGGCATAGTGGCTCACACCTATAATCCCAGCACTTTGGGAGGCCAAGGTGGGCAGATCACAGGGTCAGGAGTTCGAGATCAGCATGATTAACATGGTGAAACCCAATCTCTACTAAAAATACAAAAAAAAAAAATTAGCCAGGCATGGTGGCACGAAGCTGTAATCCCAGCTACTCAGGAGGCTTCAGCAGGAGAATCGCTTGAACCCAGGAGGCGGAGGTTGCAGTGAGCCAAGATCGCACCACTGTACTCCAGCCTAGGCGACAAACCGAGACTGTCTCAAAAAAAAAAAATTTTTTTTCTAGCCAGGTGTGAAGTGCCTGTAGACCTAGCTACTCAAGAGGCTGAGACAGGAGAATCACTTGAACCCAGGAGGCAGAGGCTGCAGTGAGCTTAGATCACACCACTGCATTCCAGCCTGGGTGACAGAGTGAGACTCAATTTCCAAAAATAAAAAATAAAATAAAACCCAAAATATTACTAGTTTTGAACCCCGAGCTCACTTTTGTATAGATGTACCTACTCTACAAACAATGACAAAAGCGTTCGCAAAATGCACCACAAAAACACAAAACAACTTTCCTACTTGGCTTCTGATTTTGCCTTAGAAATATTTTTGAGGTCTGTTTTAACATTCTTTAGCTCAAAATCACCTTATTTTGTTAAGCACATCATGAAGTACTTTAAACTCAATATAGCATTTATCATCATCTTTTCCCTCCCACCTGTTAAAGGACTAGCTTGTTCCGAATATGGCATTATCTTCTCAAAGTTCTAGGGTTTAGGCATGACATAATTCCTTTAAAGAATTATCTGTCTTATCATGACTGTCAAGCATGACTTAAATGGAGATAAACAGGTTACTGAAAAACATTCAGGAATTATTCTGATTTACAACTGCTTTTTTTTTTTTTTTTTTTTTTATGGAATATCGCTCTGTCGCCCAGGCTGGAGTACAGTAGCATAATCTCGACTCATTGCAACCTCCACCTCCCGGGTTCAAGCGATTCTTCTGCCTCAGCCACCTGAGTAGCTGGGATTACAGGCACCCACCACCAGGCCCGGCTAATTTTTATATTTTTAGTAGTGACGAGATTTCGCCCTGCTGGCCAGCTTGGCGTCTAACTCCCGACCACAGGTGATCCACCCACCTTGGCCTCCCAAAGTGCTGGGATTACAAGCATGAGCCACCGTACCTGGCCTATTACTGCTCTTTTATGATGAGAGAAAAACAGAATACAGCTTTAAAATGGGAAATCCATGTAAAACTGTCTTCCCTTTGAACTCCAGTAGAGAGGCTTTTGCCAATTAAACAAGTAACCTCCACCAGAGGAAAGAGGCAGAGCCTGCCTTCCCAGGATGCTGTAGAAGGGATTCCTTCGATGGATACAAAGTTTCTCTGCATAACTTTTCTGAAGGTCTTTTGCTAACCTCAGAAACCGATTTCACTATGAAAAGCAGAGGAAAGGTAACATCCAACGTGTGGGTAGAGACAACAGAACAGTGCCGGGAAAATTCCTGCTTCTAACTCTATGTGAATTTAAGTAAGGCATTTCATGTCTCTCATTTTCAAAATGATAGGATTAAAGAAGAAAAAAATCTCTGAAGTTTCTAACATCATGAGCCTATGGCTTACTTTCTCTCCCTCCTATGCCTGCGGGGGCCACCCACCACCTTCCCACTGCTGCACCTTACCATAATTAGGCAGCTTTTTAAAGCTTCTAATTAATGGAACACAGAAATTAAAACCTTAAAACTTTCTTTTCTATTTCTGGCTCATTGCAAATGTGCAACAGCATTTTCTTAAGGAGTTGTTAATGCCACACAGTTCTTGCTATACTGGCTTTTCTTTGAACCCCAGTGACAGTTACACAGTGACAAGTTGTAAGCAAAGAGCTTGTTACCATGGGAACCCACTAGGATTCCTGGGGGTGGATCCAGAAAGCTTTTTCAGTCACAGTATTTTTTTTTTAATGTTCTGGATCTGGCAATTCAGAAAGCTGATCTTATTCTTTCGGCAAGCTACTTTCAAGAAATAGTACCATACAGTATTCATTTCTGAAGAAGTATTAGGCCAAGCACTGTGACTCACACCTGCAATGCCAGCACTTTGGGAGGCCAAGACAGGCAGATTGCCTGAGCTCAGGAGTTCTCTACCAGCCTGGGCAACAAGATGAAACCCCATCTCTACTAAAATACAAAAAGCCGGGCGTGATGGCATGTGCCTGTAGTCCCAGCTACTCGGGAGGCTGAGGCAGGAGAACTGCTTGAACCCTGGAGGCGGAGGTTACAGTGAGCAGAGATCATGCCACTGTATTCTAGCCTGAGCGACAGAATGAGACTCCATCTCAAAAGAAAAATACAAAAATCAGTTGGGCATGGTGACAGGCGTCTGTAATCCCGGCTACCTGGGAGGCTAAGGCAGAAGCATCACTTGAACCTAGGAGGCAGAGGTTGCAGTAAGCTGAGATCGGTCAACTGCACTCCAGCCTGGGCAACAGAGCGAGACTCTGTCTCAAAAAAAAAAAAAAATCTATATCTATATCTATATCTCTATATATAAACTATTTTAGTGACACTCTCTTGTAAAATAAATATATTCAAGTCTTAATCTTCCCCCTCCCTCTTCATAAAAGCAATTACATCAATATAAACTCAACTGAAGTTTCTATGACCTATATATGCTGCTATTTCTTTCCAGACCACAATATTCTATATTTAGTATTTTTCTTTTCCTTTTTTGAGACAGTTTTACTCTTGTTGCCCAGGCTGGAGTTCACTGGAGCGATCTCGGCTCACTGCAACCTCCACCTCCCGGGTTCAAGCGATTCTCCTGCCTCAGCCTCCCGAGTATCTGAGATTACAGATGCCCGCCACCATGCCTGGCTAATTTTTTTTTATTTTTAGTAGAGACAGGGTTTCACCATGTTGGCCAGGCTGGTCTCGAACTCCCGACCACAGGTGATCCATCCGCCTTGGCCTTCCAAAGTGCTGGGATTACAGGCGTGAGCCACTGTGCCTGGCCATATTTAGTATTTTTTTCTATCAAGATTTCAATGTTTTCCAAAGTTCAGCTTCTCTACACAATGATACTAGAAATATCTCAGACACAAAATTATAAAAAATAAAGCTAAGAGAACTATAAGTTCAATCTCCAAGTATGCCTCCAAAACTGCTGTGTGTAGACAAATGTGATGTTAAATTACACTTAGGGAGATGAACTGCCACTCCCAGCTAAATGTGCATTGCCACTCAGTTCCCTGGAGACCCATTCTGTCAGAAGATATCTTAAGAAAACAGATCATTTACAAGTCTGATCTGTTTATCTGGTTTTTTCAAAGAAGTGGAACAGTCAGAATTAGAAAAAAAAAAATTTTCTAAGTTGGAAGCTTCCTGGAACAGTTAAGTCTTTCCATAGATCTGGCTTAGCCCAGAGCAAACTTATACCAGACAAATTAACATTAACAAAAACAGCACCTGATTTCACAGTAATAATCTAGAGCTTCAGATACCCTAGGTCTGATTCACAGTAATTTGAGCCAGAAAGTACCCGGCACAAAGTTCAAGAGTATCCCTCAAACTAGTAACTATCGAAGCCTAACATATAAATTCCATTTAAATAAAATGTGCTGAAAACCAAACTCAAAACCAATTTATACAAGTAAAACAAATTTCAAATTCACAAACCAAAAGAAAAAAAATGGTTCTAAGGAGATAAGACATACCATTAACTATAGTAGGCAATAGCTATCAAGGTATTCCACAAAAATATTATGTCTTGTTTTGCTGTATTTACTCACCTAAGCTTTCCTGTAGCAGGCCCACAAGCATCTGTTTTTAAATAGTTTCTGGCCAGATATGGTGGCTCATGCCTATAATCCAAGCATTTTGGGAGGCCCAGGCAGGTGGATCACTTGAGGCCAGGAGTTCAAAACCAGCCTGGCCAACATGGCAAAACCTCATCTCTACTAAAACAGAAAAGTTATCTGGGCATAGTAGCAAGGGCCTATAGTGGCTACTCTGGAGGCTGAGGCACAAGAATTACTTAAACCCGGGAGGCAGAGGCTGCAGTGAGCCAACACTGCGCCACTGCACTCCATCCTGGGTGACAGAACGAGACTGTCTTAAACAGTTTCCCAATGCTATCTATAATCCAAATTAGTTCAGTAAAGAGGTTTACAAGCTTTTAAAAATTGTACTTGTAGACTGGGTGCAGTGGCTCATGCCTGTAATCTCAAGCACTTCGGGAGGCCAAGGTGGGCAGATTACCTGAGGTCATGTCAGGAGTTCAAGATCAGCCTGGCCAACATGGCGAAACACTGTTGCTACTAAAAAAAAAAAACAACAACAAAAATCAGCCGGATGTGGTGGTGCACGTCTGTAATCCCAGCTACTTGGGAAGCTGAGGCAGGAGAGAATTACTTGAATCTGGGGAGCTGAGATAACACAACTACACTCCAGCCTGGGTGAAAGAGTGAGACCCCATTTCAAAAAATAAAAATTAAACATTAAAAATGCACTTGTAAATGAATCCAGAGGGTATTAAACAGAAACAGCATGTAATAAAAAAATGAATATATAATAAACATAGTATCTTTCCATAATTATTTCCCATAAACTTGAAAGGGGAAGTAGGAAGGACAAGCCCAGGGAATAGTTTTGCCATATTAGTTTAATATCAGACAGCCTAGAAATAAAAAAGAGAAAACAAGACATGAGAGGAGGCAAATTCCTGGATGCTTTATTCGTTATTACTACTGGTTTACAATTTCCTTGATTTTATTTGGAAAAGCATGTCTTGGCCCAGAGAAGCAAAAGTGTAGACTGCCAGCAGTATCAGATTCTCCTTTTCTTATTTTCTGGAGCTATTGAAAACTGAGCCAAAATCAGAGTTGTCTAGGAGCCTTTAGACTGTTCAGGCAATATAAAATATGAGGTTTCAAGATCAGAGCTCCACAAGGTTTTTACAGTACAAATCTTAAACATAATGTGTTTTGATGGAAAGCTGCTTACATTTTTTTTCCAGATAACTCCTTGGAGCTTTGAAAGTCTTCTATCTTCAGAAGAAAATGACTTAAACAAATCCACAGAATTTCAATGTTAAGTCTTTTTCCTAGTACTAATCCTTAATACTGAACTGTTCCAAAACATAAAATTAAAGTGCCATTTGACTAGACATGGAGTAGCCAACAAATAATTACCAAATATCTACTTTATGCAAGGCCCCAGTACGGAGGAAACACTATGGACAGACCGTAAAATTTCCTCTGTGCACAGCATTGAGTTCAATACTATACACACAACACATAAAAGCATAATCATTGTTTTCTTTTTTTTTTTTTTTAAAGAGACAGGGTCTCACTTTTTCGCCCAGGCTAGCTGCAGTACAGTGACACGATCATAGCTTTCTGTAACCACCAACTCCTGGGCTCAAGGAATCCCCCTGCCTTAGCCTCCCAAATAACTAGGACTACAGGTGTGTACCACCATGCCTGGCTAAATAATTTTGTTTTGTAGAGACAGGATCCCTGTATTTGCCCAGGTTCAGTCTCAAACTCCTTCCTCAAGCAATCTTCTTGCCTCAGCCTCCTATGTGCTAGTAGTAAGGGCATGAGCTACCATGCCTGACCCATAATACTGTTTAGATAGATCTGTAATCACCATTTGACCTCTGATATCAAATAATGTCTTCTAGCTTTTTCTATCCTACATATCTATGTATAGAAGACAGAATGTAGACGTTGGCTGCATACCAGATTGTATATAAATCTCCATTTCAATGCATCTGTTTGACAGACCTGGAGCAGTTACTATCTGCTGCTAAGGTTTCCACTACAGATGCAAGAAAAACATGTCCTTCCGCTTTCCGTCTGTCTAATTGTGGCAGCTGAGATTGAATAGAGGAATACAGGGTAAAAATGGGAAGACGATACTTGAGACAGGTTGGTCACCAGGCTTGGAGTGCAGTGGCACAAGTGGCTCACTACATCTGCCTCCTGGGCTCAAGCCATCTTCCCACCTCAACCTCACTAGTTGCTGGGACTACTGGCACACACCCTTATGCCCACCTAATTTTTGTAGACCTGGTCTCGCTTATTCGTCCAAGCTGCTCTCAACTCCTGAACTCAAGATATGCCCACTTCAGCCCCCTAAATGCAAGCCCAGCCTGGGAGGAGAAATAGTCCCTACCACCCTTACCTCACTGATTAAATTTGTTAAAGGTTAGAAGCAAGCCAGTGACTCTAGTCTGCTTGAACATGTGAATCTAGTGATTGAGCAATCCGGAGTTTGTCCTAGTGTCCAAAATCTGAGCCAGACACTAACTGTGTGAACATCCCCCAAACCCTCGTGATCTGAAATACATACTGGGAACTTCAAACTTAAAAAAAAAAAAAAAAAAAAAGAATCTCCATTTCAAAACTAGCTTGTCTCTTTAATCCCTGCTCATTAGTATCACAGGGAATTTTTACATTTCTCTGGAATAAAGTCTTTCAATCTTACAGAAACCAAAAGATCACACACAAAAAAAATCACATTAGAAACACTAAGCTGTCTTTCTCAGAGCTTCCCTCTCTCCCTCATTAACGTTTCTCAAAGAGAAAAACACCACTGTGATGCTCCTCTCACAGATCATTCATGAAGTTACTAACTGAGCTGGGACCAGACAGACTTCATCAACTGGGCACACAGCCACTCACCATTACCCTTTGTTTAAAGTCTCAACAGCCATTCAACCCACATGATTGTGTTCCACTCAAGCCCATCAACATTTTTTTTAAGAGAAAACAATCAGGAAACTAAAACAAATGCCACTTAACTAGAAATGAAGAAAAGACTGAATCCATATGCCTCACAAACAAAAATTCTCTAAAACTGATGGCTCACTTTAAGATTCCTATCTGAAATAGCAGTATTATTTTTAACAGGCTTGTATTCCTAAAAAAAATTATAAACAAATAATCATAAAAAACTTGTTAAAAAAACAAACTCATAATCTTGATCTGGCAAAGCATTCTAAACAGCAAATGCAAATGCACACACTGAAGAAGGAGCCAAGACCTTCAGCAGCCTTTTGCTTAGGGCTGGGGAGGGTACTGGGGGGAAAAAGAGTACTCTCCCCAAGAGCCATGATCCCGGACAGGACTATTCTAAATTTCAAATGAATTTTAGAAGTGCTGTGCAGAGCTCTGTACTAAGTCCAACTCAAAGTTCTTTTGGCTGAAAATAACAGAAAGCTTACACAAAAACTAGAATTAACTGAAAGGGTACCAGAGCATCTCAAGAACTCCAAACAGGCCTACACATGCAAAGTCTTAACGCATTCAGATTTCTATTCTGCACGTGGATGGCTGCCTTCTCCCCAGAGCTGCATTTCTCATGTACACTTCTTTCTAGATGAAATCTACTTACTTCTCCCTCCCTACAGAATGCCCTTCATTGCCTCCACATGTACGAGCCTGAACTTGGCTGCATACCAGTATCTGAGTTTTTTTAATTTTTATTTTTTTATGATTCAGTCCCCGTAGAGATTGCCAAAAATTGCCAATGCCAACTGTATTTCAAGTCGTCATGGCGGGGTATTGGGAAAAGTTTTCAATAAGCAATAATCGCACCTCAGATAAACTTCATTGGCTATGATACTGCCACTGCATAAAGCTCAGCACCTGAGTTTATGTCCTGAGTTCTCCGAATGTAGGTGACTATTTGTATCCTAAAGACTTGAATCTCAGTTCCAATCTCAAATTCCTAGGATAAAGTGATTTGCCCAGCTTGGGCCAGGTATCCACCTCTGGTGCAATAAGATATTACAAGAGGGGCTAGGTCACAGAGTATAATTAGAGTAGGAACTATGTGCCTGAAGCACTCCCCTAAAGTATATGCAATACACTAAGTAGCATGGCAGTTTCCTCAAAAAGCTTACAATCTAGCTGAAATAATAAAATATATCAATAAAATGCTAAATAAGGTACAGGAATGAATGGACAGGAAAAGCCTCAAGAAAAAGGTTAGCTGTGCACTGAATGACAAACAGAAATTGAATCATGCACAGGGAAGGGCTGAAGAACATTCCTAAGCACAAAATGTAATGTCTGCTCCTCTTGCTCTAGCCATCTAAGAAATACGGACCTAAGGAATAAATAATCTTTTACCACATAAACAGCTTCCAATAAAATATCCTCGCTGAAAGCCTGCTATAAGGCTTAAAATGACTTTGAACACAAAGCAGTACTGCTTCATCATGCAGTAATCACCCATTAGCTGACAAATGTCAAATAGTTATGCATTTTCAAGCTGTCACCACCACCCTGACTTCCTTTCACTCCCTAGCCCCCACAAGACTCTTGCTCAGAGAGCACTCAAAATAAGGCAAGCGGGCCAGGCGCGGTGGCTGCCACCTTAATTCCAGCACTTTTAGAGGCCGAGGCGGGTGGATCACAAGGTCAGGAGTTCAAGACCAGCCTGGCGAACATGGTGAGACCCCATCTCTACTAAAAATACAAATATTAGCCGAGTGTGGTGGCAGGTGCCTGTAATCCCAGCTACTCGGGAGGCTGAGGCAGAGAATTGCTTGAACATGGGAGGCAGAGGTTTCAGTGAGCCAAGACTGCACCACTGCACTCCAGCCTGGGCAACAGAGCGAGGCTCTGCCTCAAAAAAAAAAAAAAAAAAAGGAATCAGGCAAGCAGCCAATAAATGGCACAAGTGTTTCTCATTGAAAATATCCCACTCAATCTAGCATGGTAAGTTAGCGCAGCATCACCCAGACAGACAGAATTCATCCAGGAAAGAAACACTAGCTGAGCTATGTATACGACTGCAGTGTGAGGGAAGGGGACTGGAACAGAAAAGTAGAATGTTTCCCATACACAAAAGCTAGACATACAAAGAAACTAGAAGAAGCCTACAGTAAATTATCGGTACAAAACGGAAATTAAAAACTTAACAGATGTCCAAATAATACTGGGTTAAAAAAGACAGTCTATTCACAGAAGACTATTAGTTACCCCACATTATCACCAACATCACACATATTCACAGCCTGCAAGAGTTTACCTCAATCTCACAGGAAATAAAGAGGTAAAAGGAGAGAGAAAGTGGTGACACTTATTTTATTTTGCTGAAGAGTAGCAATGTTACTATGAATATGGAAACTACCTGGCTGGGCACAGAGGTTCACGCTTGTAATCCCAGCACTTTGAGAGGCCAAGGTGGGTGGATCACCAGAGGTCAGGAGTTCTAGACCAGCCTGGCCAACACGGTGAAACCCCTCTCTACTAAAAATACAAAAATTAGCCAGGCGTGGTGGCGGTGCCTGTAATCCCAGCTACTCAGGAGGCTGAGGCAGGAGAATCGCTTCGACCCAGGAGTCAAAGGCTGCAGTGAGCTGAGATGGTACCACTGCACTCCAGCTGGGTGACAAGAGCGAAATTCCGTCTCAAAATGAATAAATAAATAAAACCAGGTCAGGCATGGTGACTCACGCCTGTGATCCTAGCACTTTGGGAGGCCGAGGTGGGTGGATCACCTAAGTCAGGAGTTTAAGACCAGCCTGGCTAACATGGTAAAATCACATTTCTATCTACTAAAAATAAAAAAAATTAGCCAGGCGGTGTGACACGCACCTGTAATCCCAGCTACTTGGGAGGCTGAGGCAAGAGTATCACTTAAACCCAGGAGGTAGAGGCTGCAGTGAGCTGATATCACACCATTGCATTCCAGCTTGGACAACAAGAGCAAACTCCATCTCAAAGAAAACAGTAATAAATAAAGCCATATCTGCAACTATGAACACATATCTAAAAAAGGAGCACATCAAATTCAATTAAGTGAGATCCATCATATATCAATGCAATCACTAAACCAGAACTCATCATTCTTGTTGATATTTGCTCCTGTTGATTTTTTTTTTTTTTTTTTTTTTGAGACAGAGTCTCGCTCTGTCGCCAGGCTGGAGTGCAGCGGTGCGATCTCGGCTTACTGCAACCTCCACCTCCCAGGTTCAAGCAATTCTTCTACCTCGGCCTCCCAAGTAGCTGGGACTACAGGCGCGTGCCACCACACCCAGCTAATTTTTGTATTTTTTTAGTAGAGACAAGGTTTCACCATGTTGGCCAGGATGGTCTCGATCTCCCGACCTTGTGATCCACCCGCCTCAGCCTCCCAAAGTGCTGGGATTACAGGCATGAGCCACCGGGACAGGGTTTCTCTGTTGCACCGGCAGTAGTGGCGTGATCTTGGCTCACTGCAACCTCCACCTCCTGGGATAAAGTCATTCTTGTGCGTCACCCACTTAGTGAGCTGGAATTACAGGCATGCATCACCACATCTAGCTAATTTTTTGTATTTTTAGTAGACACAGGTTTTCACCATGTTGGCTAGGCTGGTCTCAAACTTCTGGCCTCATGTGATCCATGACTTGCACAACATGCACAGCCCTGTTGATAAAGCTGAGCATGGTGGCTCATGCCTATAATCCCAACACTTTGGGAGGCCAAGGCAGGAGGATCACTTGAGGACAGGAGTTCAAGACCAGGAGAGATTCCATCACTACAAAAGCTACAAAAATTAGCCCATGTGTACTGGTGTGTACCTGCAGTCCCAGCTACTGGGAAAGCTGAGGCTGGAGGATCACTTGAGCCCAGGAATTCCAGGCTATAATTGCACCACTGCACTCAAGTCTGGGCAACAAAGAGAGATCCTGTCTCTATTGGAAAAGAAGGCCAGGCATGGTGGCTCATGTCTGTAATCCCAGCACTTTGGGAGGCTGAGGCAGGAGGATTGCTGGAGGCCAGGGGTTCAAGACCAGCCTGGGCAACACAGTGGGACCCCATCTCTACAAAAAAATATAAAATTAGCCAAGTGTGGTGTTGCGCACCCATAGTCCCAGCTACTTGGGAAGCTGAGGTAGAGAAGGATCACCTGAGCCTGGGAGGAAGAGGCTACAGTGAGCCACCACCACACCACTGCCCTCCAGCCTGAGTGACAAAATGAGACTCGGAAAACAACAACCAAGAAAAGCCCAAAACTTTACAAATCCAGAACTTGATGAAGTGTAAAATAAACAAATATTACTCGGGGCCTCCACTGCACAGCAGAGGTTAAAAAATAACTAGAATTCCATAAGGAAACCTCCACTTTAAAAAGATTCTAAGCCAATTCTATGACAAGGCCAAAGTTGCTTTACAAAGGTCTCATCAAGGAAACCATCTTCAAGGCAGGCACGGTGGTACGCTTCTGTAATTTATCCCAACTATTCAGGACGCTGAAGCAGAAGGATTGCTTGAGCCCTGGAGTTTGCACCAGTCTGGGCTACGTAGCAGATCCATGGACTGCCATCCCAACCCCATCTCTAAAAAAAAAAAGAATGAAAACTGTTTTCAGCAAATAAGGATTCTTGATACAACACAGTTTACAAAGCAAACAGCTAAAACTGATTAAGTCTTAAATCTGCATTTTTTTTTGCTCTAAATATTAGAGCCCTCCTCCCTACTCAACTCTAGTCACTTTAAACTAGAGACCCAAGTGTCCCCTATTACAAATCCAATATATTCATTTGTAATTTTCAGTTTTCTTTGAACACAGAAGCCTCCTTCACATAAAATAGAGACAGTGAACATGAATCTAGGAAACCATATTACCCAAGTATTCCACAAGGAACAATGCCATGTTTAGCAAAGAATTTCAGACACATAAATCTTATCTCTTAAGCCATAACAAACATAATAAAATACAAAACAAAATGCACTTATGAGAGGAAACAAAAGGAACACAGACATAGTAGCTGCTGTTCATCTATGTATGACACTGCTGGGCATTTTACCTGTGTTATTTATTTCATTTGGCTGAAATGCATTACTGACCCAAGAGACAAGTGATACGCCAATTTTTATAAATGAAAAAAGAAACAGCATTATCAATACTGTATCAGGCACTGTTCAGTGCCTAGCATAAGTTACCTCAATTAATCCTCACATTAACTATTCTGACTTGATGTCTCCTTTTTAAAGACAGGAAAACAGGCCCAGAAATGTTAAGCGGTGGTACCCTAAACCCACTGTTCCAAACTGTCACAGCTATCCTTCCCAGGCTGTGCTTATAAAGCCCATTCAAGTCACATTATTCTTTCAAACCATTTCCTGGTGTTTTGTTTTGTTTTGTTTTGTTTTGAGACGGAGTCTTGCTCTGTCACCCCAGCTGGAGTGCAGTGGCGGGATCTCAGCTCACTGCAACCTCCACCTCACAGATTCAAGCTATTCTCCTGCCTTACCCTCCCAAGAAGCCGGGACTACAGGCTCGTGCCACCACGTCCAGCTAAGTTTTTGTATTTTTAGTAGAGATGGGGTTTCACCTTGTTAGCCAGGATGGTCTTGATCTCCTGACCTCATGATCCACCTGCCTCAGCCTCCTGAAGTGCTGGGATTACAGGTCTGAGCCACCGCGCCTGGCCAATTCTCCAGATTTTAATCAAAAATTTCTTGTTTCTATTATACTTGCCTTTTCACCATTTCAGTATACTGTAATTGTAATATATGTGTTCTGGTAACTATAGGATTATATTAATAGCAAACAACTAGGATCTGGTAGATATTCCAATTCAGCAAAGCTACAGAAAGTTAATTTCTGGTTCAAATTTTATTTCTGAAATACTTGAACTTCCGTAATATATTCTATTTATATTACCAAAAATTATCAAGAATGGCTGGGCACAGTGGCTCACGCCTGTAATTCCAGCACTTTAGGAGGCTGAAGCAGGCAAATCACCTGAGGTCAGGCGTTCGAGACCAGCCTGACAAGGTGAAACCCCAACTCTACTAAAAATACAGAATTAGCTGGGTGTGGGGGCATACGCCAATAATCCCAGCTACAGTGGCTCAAGCCTGTAATTCCAGTACTTTAGGAGGCTGAGGCAGGAAAATCGCTTGAACCCAGGAGGCGGAGGTTGCAGTCAGCTGAGATCAGGCCATCGCACTCCAGCCTGAGCAACAAGAGCAAAACGCAGTCTCAAAAAAAAAAAAAATCAAGAATCAAAGAATAGGCCAGGTGTAGTGGCTCATGCCTGTAATCACAACATTTTGGGAGGCCCAGGCAGGCAGATCACTTAAGGTCAGGAGTTTGAGATCAGCCTGGCCAACATGGTGAAACCTCATCTCTAATAAAAATACAAAATTAGCTGGGTGTGTTGGTGACCACCCGTAATCCCAGTTACTTAGGAGGCTGAGATGCAAAAATAGCTTGAACCTGAGAGGCAGAGGTTGCAGTGAGACGAGAATGCACCGCTGCACTCCAGTCTGGGTAACAGAGCGATACTCCATCTCAAAATAAAAACAAAAAATCAATTATAGTTCCAAATAAAAGAATGGTTCATGTTGTTTGGAGAAAAAGAAAAAGGTATATATGTCCCCTCTGACATAAAACAAGTCCTATATGTTGGCGAGGTTCAGAGGCTCATGCCTGTAGTCCCAGCACTTTGGGAGGCTGAGGCAGGAGGATCACCTGAGCCCAGGAGTTCAAGAACAGCCTGGGCAACATAGTGAAACCCTTATCTCCACAAAAAATAAAATTAGCCAGGCATGATGGTATACGCCTCTGATCCCAGCTACTTGGGAGGCTGAGGTGGGAGGATCGCTTGAGTCTGAGAGAGCCACAGAGAGCTGAGATTTCACCACTGCATTCCAGCCTGTGTGACAGAGCAAGAATCTCTAAGGAAAAAAAAAAAAAAAAAGTCCTATGTGTTAAATACTGTGAAGGCAGTATACCTCTTTAAAGCAATTGAAGAACTTCCTGGACAAAACTTCCATGCCCAAGGATTAATATTAAACTTCTAGAGTTTAATATTACTACTGGAGAGTAGTAGTATTAAATACTGTACAGTAATACTAATACTAAAGAGTAATATCAATACTGGAAAGAAAGAAAACTGAGAGGGTAGGTCCTAAAAGCAAAGAGAGGAAAAACAGATAATCAAGCAGACCAAAATCAGTTATGAATCTCCAAGAAGACAAGTAAAAGCTTATCTTTTTTTTTTTTTTTTTTTTTTAAGATAGAGTACTGCACTGTTACCCAAGCTGGAGTCCAGTGGCATGATCATGGCTCATTTCAGCTTCAACCTCCTAGGCTCAAGCAATTCTCCCGCCTCAGCCTCCCAACTAGCTGGGACTATGCCATGTGCCACCACAACCGCTTTTTTTGTTTATTTTTTTCTACAGACAGAGTCCTGCTACGTTGCCCAGGCTGGTCTTGAACTCCTAGGCTCGAGAGATCCTACCACCTCAGCTTCCCCAAGTGCTGGGATTACAAGCGTGAGCCACTGTGCCCAGCCTACATTTTGATGTGTCTATCCCTTCATCTTTTTTTTAAAAATAATCCTTCATCTTTTTTTTTTTAATTAGAGGCAGAGTCCCACTATGTTGTTCCAAGATAGTCTTGAACCCCTGAGCTCAAGGTGATCCTCCCACCTTGGTAAGTATCTGCAATTAGTACAGACCCAAGCCACTGTGCCTGGTTTTTTGTTTGTTTGTTTAGACAGAGTCTCACTCTGTTGCCCAGGCTGGAGTACAGTGGCACGATTCTGGCTCACTGCAACTTCTGCCTCCTGGGTTCAAGCAATTCTCCTGCCTCAACCTCCCAAGTAGCTGGGATTACAGGTGCCCGCCACCATGCCCATCTAATTTTTTCATTTTTACTAGAAATAGGGTTTCTCCATGTTGTCCAGGCTGGTCTCAAACTCCTAACCTCAGGTGATCCGCCCTCCTCGGCCTCCCAAAATGCTGAGATCACAAGCATGAGCCATCACACCTGCCTGGGCTAATTTTTATATTTTTAGCAGAGACGGGGTTTGATCATGCTGGCCAGGCTGGTCTCAAAACTCCTGACCTCAGGTGACCCACCTGCCTCAGCCTCCCAAAGTGCTGTGATTACAAGTGTGAGCCACCACACCCGGTCAAGATAAGCTTTTAAAGTTGGGCCCAAGGGCGCAATCTCACTGCTGCCTCAACCTCCAGGGCTTAAGCAATCTGTTCACCTCAGCCTCCTGAGTAGCTAAGACTACAGGTGCACACCAGCACACCTGGGTAATTTTTCTATTTTTTGTAGAGACGAGGTCTAGCTATGTTGCCCAGGCTGGTCTCAAACTCCTGAGCTCAGTATTGTTACTCTACAGCCTTTTTAGAGTTTAAAGAGTTTGAAGATGGCATATAGGCTAGGAGCAAGAGATGGTGAGGTGTACCAGGGTTTATCAATACAGAACAGGCTCCTCTAGAGGGATATAAAGCACCACTAATTCCTTTGAATTTTAAGCAATCTGCCTGCCTCAGTCTCCCAAAGTGCTGGGATTACAGGCATGCACCATTATGCCCAGCCCCTATCATATATATATATATATATATATATATATATATAAATTTTTTAAGGGAAAAAAATAGGAGAAAGGCCTTTCATGCAACTCACAGATACTCTCAGTAAGTTACTTCACAATAGAACAAACTGGAAGACCTATGAGTATCTTTGAAACGTTTGTACCTGAAAGTATTATTTATTCTAACTAGGCCATCAATGACAGATTTACAAATTTATCTGTGCACAACATAGAATACCTAGAAACTGGTTCACCTCTCTAACAAAGCCATTCATATATTATAGCTACAAAGCAAAGGCAAAAACTTGTCAGTTCTTGTTCTCTTCATGTGATGCTTTTCAGTACACAACACACTTTTTGAAAATGCTATATATTCAAAGACAGGAAATCTGACTAGATTAGAAATTTAAAATGTTATAAACAGTGATTTGCATTATTGTTACAGACTACTTTATACGTGCTGACATGTTTGTTATTTTTTTTTTTTTTTGAGACAGAGTTTCACTCTGTCACCCAACCTGTAGTGCAGTGGCATGACCTCGGCTCACTGCAACCTCTGCTCCCAGGTTCAAGCAATTCTTCTGCCTCAGCCTCCCAAGTAACTGGGACTACAGGCTAATTTTTGTATTTTTAGTAGAGATGGGATTTCGCCATATTGGCCAGGCGAGATGGCTCATGCCTGTAGTCCCAGCTACCTGGGAGATAGAGGGTGCAGTGAGCCGAGATCATGCCACTGCACTCCAGTCTGAGCCACAAGAGCGAGACTCCATCACAAAAAGAAAAAAGAAAATTAGTCCTGATACATACTATAGCATGATGCATGGACCTTGAAAACAACATGCTAAGTGAAATTAGCCAGACACAAAAAGGCAAGTATTGCATGATTCCAGTTACATGAAATATCTACAATAGGCAAATTCACAGAAACAAAGATAGACTGAAGGCTACCAGAGGCTGGGGGAAGGGGAAAAGGGAGAGTTATTGCTCAATGGTTACAGAGGTTCTGCTTGCGGTGATGAAAACATTTTGGAAAGATCACCATGATGATTGCACAACATCTGAATGTAACTCATGTCACTGAACTGTACATGTAAAAATGGTTAAAATGACCTAAATGTAAGACCTAAAGCTATAAAACTCCTAGAAGAAAATGTAGAGGGAAAACTTCATGATACTGGATTTGGCAATGATTTCATGGATATGACACCAAATGCACAGGCAACAAAACCAGAAATAAACAAATGGGACTATATCAGACATAAAACATTTTGTGTATCAAAAGATACAATCAACAAAGTGAAGAGGCAACCTACAGAATGGGAGAAAATATCTGCAAATCATGTATCTAATAAGGGGTTAATATCCAGAAAGAAAATATATAGACTGGGTGTGGTAGCTCACACCTGTAATCCTAGTACTTTGGGAGGCTGAGGCGGGCCGATCACCTGAGGTCAGGAGCTTGAGACTCGCCTGGACAACATAGTGAAACTCCACCTCTACCAAAAATACTGGCAGGTGTGGTGGTGCATGCCTGTAGTCCCAGCTACTTGGGAGCCTGAGACAGGAGAAATCACTTGAAGGGTGGGGGGACGGGGGCAGGGGGTAGCAGTTGCAGTGGCCGAGATTGCGCCACTGCACTCCAGCCTGGGGGACAAAGCGAGACTCTGTCTCCCAAAAAAAAAAAAAAAAAATCCGGAAAATATAAAGAACTTCTACAATTCAACAATACAAAATCAAATAACATGATTTAAAAAATGGGAAAGGAGGCTGGGCAGGGTGGCTCACACCTGTAATCCCAGCACTTTGGGAGGCTGAGCCGAGTAGATCATGAGGTCAGGAGTTCAAGACCAGCCTGACCAATATGCTGAAACCCTGTCTTTACTAAAAACACAAAAATAAGCCAGGCATAGTGGCACATGCCTGTAATCTCAGCTACTTGGGAGGCTGAGGCAGGAGAATAGCTTGAACCTGGGAGGCAGAGGTTGCAGTAAGCCAAGATCGGCCATTGCACTCCAGCCTGGGTGACAGAGCACGACTCTGTCTCGAAAAGAAAAAAAAAAAGGGGGGCCGGGTGCGGTGGCTCACACCTGTAATCCTAGCACTTGTGGAGGCCGAGGTGGATGGATCACCTGAGGTCTGGAGTTCAAGACCAGCCTGGCCATCATGGTGAAACCCCATCTTATTTAAATAAAAAAAAAAGGAAATGGCCTTAAACAGACAATTCTCCAAAGATAATATATAAATGGCCAAAAAATATATGAAAAGATGTTCAACATCACTAGTCAGCAGAGATTTACAAATCAAAACCACCACAGTGACATATCTCACACCCATTAAGACGGCCATCAAAAAAAAAAAAAAGCATTGGCAAGGATGTGGAGAGACTGGAACTCTTGTGTACTATTGGCGAGACTGTAAAATGGTGCATGTGCTATGGAAAGTAGTATAGGGGTTCTTAAAAAAAAAATTCCAGTGGCCTAGGTTCTTTCAAAACAATGAAAATTAAAAATAAGAATTATCACTTGACCCAGCAATCTCACTTTGGGGTATACATCCAAAACAACTGAAAGCAGAGGCTCGAATAACTATTTGCACACCCACGGTCACAGCAGCACTATTCACAATAACCAAGAGGCAGTTGCAACCTAAACTTCCATTAGTGGGTGCAGTGCATAAACAATATGATATATACATCCAATGGAATATTAGCCTTAAAAAGGAAATAAATCCGGTCATATGCTACAACATGGATGAGTCCTGAGGACATTACACTAAGTAAAATAAGTCTGTCACAAAAAACAGACAAGGCATGATTCACTTACATGAGGTTATTCTGAAGCAGTCAAATTTGTAGAAACAGAAATAATGGTGGTTACCAGGGGCTAGGGGGAGGGGGAAAAGGGGAGCTGTTGTTTAACAGGTATAGAGTTTCAGATATACAAGATGAAAAACTCACACATCTGTTTCCCAACAGCATGAATGTACTTAACGTCACAGAACTGTACACTTAAAAACAGCTAAAGCTGGGCCGGGCGCGGTGGCTCATGCCTGTAATCCAAGCACTTTGGAGGCCAAGGCAGGCGGATCACCTGAGGTCGGGAGTTCAAGACCAGCCTGACCAACATGGTGAAACCCCATCTTAAAAAAAAAAAAAAATAGCTAAGGCCGGGCGCAGTGGCTCATGCCTGTAATCCCAGCACTTTGGGAGGCTGAGGCGGGCGGATCACCTGAAGTCAGGAGTTTGAGACCAGCCTGGCCAACACTGTGAAACTCTGTCCCTATTAAATATAGGGAAATTAGCTGGGCATGGTGTTGGGCGCCTGTAATCCCAAGTACTCAGGAGGCTGAGGCAGGAGAATCGCTTGAACCCAGGAGGCGGAGATTGCAGTGAGCTGAGATCATGCTACTGCACTCCAGCCTAGGCAACAAAGTGAGATTCTGTCTCAAAAAAAAAAAAAGGAAAAAATACTGACCAGGCACAGTGGCTCAAGCCAGTAATCCTAGCACCTTGGGGGGCCATGGCAGGTGGATCACCTGAGGTCAGGAGTTCCAGACCAGCCTGGTCAAAATGGTGAAACCCCATTTCTACCAAAAATACAAAATTAGCTGGGCGTGGTGCTTCATGCCTGTAATCCCAGCTACTTCAGAGGCTGAGGCAGGAGAATCACTTGGATCAGGAGACGGGCTACAGTGAGCCAGGATCGCTATACTGCACTCCAGCCTGGGCGGTAGAGTGAGACTCTATCTAAAAAAAAAAAAAATTTAGGTGTGGTGACACACACACCTGTGGTCCCAGCTACTTGGAGGCTGAGGCGGAAGGACTGCTTGAGCTTGGAGGTTAAGGCTGCAGTGAGCCATGGTCATGCTACTGTACTCCAGCCTGGATAACAGAGTGAGAACTGTCTCAAAAGATAAATAAACAGACCGGGCACAGTGGCTCACACCTGTAATCCCAACACTTTGGGAGGCCAAGACAGGAAGATCATTTGAGCCCAGAAGTTCAAGGCTGCAATGAGCTACGACTGTACCCCTGTACTCTGGCTTGGTCAAGAGAGACCCTGTCTCGGGAAAAAGAAAAGAAAAAAAAAAAAGAAAAGAAGAGCAGAGCAATCTGGCAAAGACCTGAGCAGAGAGACAAGTCTGGTTACAGGTGACAGCTCTTCTCTTTCCAAGGCACTCTATTACCACCACCTTCAGAGCCTCACAAGGAAAGAGTTAAATAAGCTGCAGTGGCAGTCACAGGAAGGCACACGGAATTTAAGACTCACACTCTGTATTTAGCAGCAGACCCCAAATCTTTGTTAAGAGTCTCTGCCACTTTCCTTTCCTCCTGTTACAGCTCAGCTTATGTTATTTTTATGGTTTTTTTCTTGAAACACAGTCTTGCTCTGTTGCCCAGGCTGGAGTGCGGTTGTGCAGCTCATTTTTTAGTATCTTTAGTAGAGATGAGGCTTTGCCATGTTGGCCAGGCTGGTCTCAAACTCCTGACCTCAAGTGATCTGCCCACCTTGGCCTCCCAAAGTGCTGGGATTACAGGTCTGAGCCACTGCTTCTGGCCTCAGCTTATGTTTAAAAAGAAAAACTTCTCTGCTCCTGTGCTAGGATATCCACTAGCCTACCTCTTATGGGCAGAAGCTATTAAATACAGAACACCTTTAAAAATGTGCTTGTTGGCCAGGCACGGTGGCTCATGCCTGTAATCCCAGCACTTTGGGAGGCTGAGGTGGGCGGATAACCTGAGGTAAGGAGTTCAAGATCAGCCGGGCCAACACCACGAAACCTTGTCTCCACTGAAAACACAAAAATTAGCCCGGCGTGGTGGCAGGCGCCTGTAATCCCAACTACTTGGGAGGCTGAGGCAGAAGAATTGCTTGAACCCAGGAGGTGGAGGTTGCAGTGAGCCAAGATCGCACCAGTGCACTCACAGTCTGGGTGACAGAGCAAGATTCCGGGGCGGGGAGGAGGGGGGGACCGCGCAGGGACGGGAAACCACTACAAAACTGTGACTAAGATAAGCCTATTATGGGAAGATAATAAGCATTTCTACAGCATATAAAAAGGATGGACAAGATAAAGACTTAACATTAACAATCATCTCTGAGTGGTGGCACTATGGGTAAGTTTCCTCCTTTTCTGACTTATCTGTATTTTTTATAATGAATCTGTAACTTCTGTAGTAAGAAAAATAATGGAAATCTTTAGAAAAATAAATCATTTTGGCTAAAAACTTCACTGTCTGCCTATTACATCACGGGTATTTCACCATGTTACTGAAGCTGAACTGATACCATGTGAGACAGATGCTGTTTCTTTCATTCTGCAGGTGAGAATAAACTGAGGAGCAGAACAGTTGAGTGACTTGCCAAAGTTGTATAACTTGTAAATGACAGAGCAAGGATTACAATCCAGGCCTAGTTCTAACTTCGAGTCAGGATCCTTTCCCATTTCATTACAACTCAAAGACTGCATTATTACTCATGATATAGTTTTAAAAAATAATAATAACCTTGGGCAAGTAAGTCACTTAACTTCTAGGGCCCTCAATTCCCTCATCTAAAAAGTGAAGGGGTTCAAGAAAAGATATTCCAACTCTAACGGCCTCTCTTGCTTCTGGATCTTAAATCTAGAACACATTCCATCTTGCGGAAACAGATTCCAATCAAAAGAAAACCCTGGGTTTTCTTTAAAGGGGCCAGAATGAATGGTTGAAGAGAAGCTGAGGCCTATGCTCTGGGCCAAAGGCCATTCTTAATGGAAACAGGTGGTGGACTGTCATGAGGAAAGAACCACTAGGGGAACCATAATTTTCCTGGTTAAAGCAACAGCTGAAAGCTCCAGCTTTGCTTTACCAACAGCGCTGCTTCAATCTTGGCTAACTCATGATCAGAAACCACATACTAGGTAAGTAAAGCTAGACGAAAGAAGAAAATCACTGTAGCAACAGTTTGTGCACGCTACTGTAACTCTGTGATTTTCTAAGTGGACTCGTTAATGCTAAAACAGAAAGAGTGATTACTAAATGGAAACGCCTTCATTCTCACCAAGGATCAATGGGGAAGCTGAAACTTTCATAGCACTCGGAAAGAAGCTACACTTGTGGGAAAAGGGAAAGCATCCAATTAAAGCCTTCCCAATTCAGAGAGAATCAAAGACAGTGAAAAGACCTTTAAAAGGTGAAGTTCCGGCCAGGCGCCAGTACTTTGGAAGCTCGAGGCGAGCGGATCACCTGAGGTTGGGAGTTTGAGACCAGATTGACCAACATGGAGAAACTCCCGTTTCTACCAAAAATACAAAAATGTGCCTGTAATCCCAGCTACTCGGGAGGCTGAGGCAGGAGAATCGCTTGAACCCGGCAGGCGGAGGCTGCGGTGAGCCGAGATCGCGCCATTGCACTCCACCCTGAGCAACAAGAGTGAAACTCCGTCTCAAAAAAAAAAAAAAAGGTGAAGTTCCTGTAAAAGATTCATTGGGTATTTGTAACCTCTTACAATGTACACATTATAAAGCATTTCATGCTCTTTAAAACTGTTATACAGCCTTTTTGCTCGAAGGTAATAAACCTACAGCATTAACTCTCCTGGCGAGAAAGAGATTCTATTTTGTGGAAACAGATTCCGACCAAAATCTCACCACGTTCCCCTCAACTATGGGTATGAGCCTAAACCAATGAGAAGCTCCTTGGAGCATGTGCAATGGTCTCGGAGAATTAAAACAACATCCTGCCCGGAGGATCACAACCAAGACACCAGTGGCTTTAAATTCAAAGCCTGGTCCCTAGCGAAGAAAGCGCTTTAATGTGCTCCCCGCGCTTCCCGGTGCGAGATTCCTGCCCAGCAACTAGGCCACGCCTGGGCGAGCACCTGATGCGGGGGTAGGGCGAGCCAAGGCCTTAGCGGATCTGGGGCGAGGAATGAGGGGCTCTCGAAGCTCCGGAAAAGCGCTGCCTTCTAGGGGCGGGGACCTTTCGGCACCCCCAGGGGTGGACACCAAGAACACGAGAGGCGACAGGGGCAGAGATGGGGTGTCTCAGGCAGGCAGCCTGGGTCCAGCACGGCAGCCAAAAAGAAGAGGGAAAAGACGGTGGCCCTGAGCAGGGCACAAGGCCTCTGAGCTTAGAGGATGAAGGTAAAGGGCGCGGGGAAGGAAGCCAGGCCACGAGGAGGGCGGGTCTCCCTGGGCGCTGAGGCACGCGCCAGGCAAGCGCGACGGGACTCGGGGACTCGGGGACCCCGATATGCGGGAGGAGATCGCAGCCCTGCCCCGCGGCGCAGGGAACAAGGAGCGGCCGCGCCCGGCGAGCCCTGTGACCCGCGGCCTCCTGAACCGGACCCGCCCCGCGGCGCCTCCCTCTTGCCTTCTTTCCCTCTCCTTCCCGCGGCCCGTTATCCTGCGACCGCAGCACTCACCAGCGGCTGCACCTGAGCCCGCCGCTGCCTCAGCTGCTGCCTGCGCCTCCGCAGCCGCCGCCGCCGCCGCCGCCTTGCTGCTGAGGCCGAGTCCCGGGGGAGCCTCCGCGTCCCGCCGCTGCTGCCGCTGCCGCCAGAGCAGAACACCCCAAAATGGCGGCACTTCCGGCACCTACCACCGGCGGGGAGGGCCGAGGAGGAGGGGGAGTTCGGCGAGGGGGAACGTATCACCGCGGCGCCGCCCGCAGCGCAGATGCGAGCGGAGCGCGGCGTAGGGGCGGGCCGAGCGCCGGACGCTGCAGCGCCCCCTCGGGCTGGGGAGTGGAGGAGCTGCCGCGCCTAAGCCCCTGGGGCCGCGGGCGGCTCCCTCCGCGGTGGGAGCCCTCCGCGGTGGGAGCTACAGGGGTGCATCTCTTTGTCTTCGAGCCCTACTGGAAGGAAGAGCAGGGCCTGGGAATCTGAAGTTCTCGACTCCGCCCACCGCACTCACAGGAGGTCTAGATGACCCTGGTCGGCAAGGAGGCACCCCTACTGGGCACTGAATTATGACCATAATAAGATATTTGTTGAATAAATGGATGAGTGAAGGAGTGAATGGTGCTTGGCCAGCGCTGGACACATGGCACGCCCCTTTTTGCCCAGCAGACAAGCAACAGCATCCAGGCCTTCCTTCTTTGCTGGGATGTGGATATGCGTGTTGCAAGTTCAGGGAGTGCCTTTTAGCAAGATAATCAGTGTGAACGCACAACCTGGCAACGATCACTGCGACACCAGGAAGTTCACAAGGATTCTATTAAGAGAATGAATGCTCAGCCATAACCTGCTTTTCCCAGAAAAAAAGAAATATATTTTTTTAACAACTCACGTGTTTGGAGTTACTCAGGAATCCCTGGGTCTAGATGGAACGCAAATAGTACATTTTGTTATTGTTTAAGCAAACATTTATTCTGTAGGTTCCAGAGCTTGTGAGGCAGTTAAATGCAGATTAAGAAAAAAACTTTGTTCTGGAAGCTTCTGGCCCCATTGACATGCAGATAACTCATGGTATGGTTTCTCTGTAACATCATCTGGCTTCCCAGAGAATATAATTTTTATACCCACAAATACTGATTATACCCTACCTTACCACAAACAACAAATGGGCTTCCAAGCAGAAGCCTCAAGAGTTTTCCTCTTTCGCCTTTGAGGGATGGGGGGAACTAACCACAGTTTTTCTGGTACTATATAGCCCTTAAATTGTACATGATCATATTCCCTAATTGTACTGGGTAGTTTTATATACATTCCTAATGCTGATATATGATCTTGTTAATATTTTACAAGATTGAAAACATTCTATATAGACCATTAGAGCTTACAGAATGTTGTCAAAAATGTTACCAGATATTTGTCACCCAGCTGCTATAGGTTGTAGAAATGTTTCAAGCAGAGAATCTGTCTCCTTTTATGCTCCATAGAATCATGTGGATATCCACATGGCTCACTTCCTCACCTCCTTCAGACTTTGACTTAAATGTCACCTTCTTAGTCCAGCCTTCCCGGAGCACCCTATTTTAAATTGCTTGCATGCATATTTTAAATTGCATATGCACATACACGCACCCATGCTTTTAATCCATCTTTTTATTTTTATCCAAAACACTTATCATTATCTAACACAGTGGTTTTTTTTTTTTTTTTTTTTTTTGAGACGGAGTCTTGCTTTGTCACCAGGCTGGAGTGCAGTGGCACGATCTTGGCTCACTGCAACCTCTGTCTCCCAGGTTCAAGAGATTCCCCTGCCTCAGCCTCCTGAGTAGCTGGGACTACAGGAGGATGACACCACGCCCAGCTAATTTTTTGTATTTTAGTAGAGACGGGGTTTCACCATGGCCACGATGGTCTCGAGCTCCTGACCTCGTGATTTGCCCGCCTCAGCTTCACAAAGTGCTGGGATTACAGGCGTGTGCCACCACGCCTGGCCTTTTTTTTTTTTTTTTTTTTTTTTGAGACAGAGTCTTGGCTCTTGTTGCCCAGACTAGAGTACAATGGCGCAATCTTGGCTCACTGCAACCTCTACCTCCCAGGTTCAGGCAATTCTCCTGCCTCAGCCTACCTAGTAGCTGGGATTACGGGCGCATGCCACCACACCTGCCTAATCTTTGTATTTTTAGTGGCTACAGGGTTTCATCATCTTGGCCAGGCTGGACTCAAACTCCTGACCTCAAGTTATCCTCCTGCCTCTGTCTCCCAAAGTGCTGGGATTACAAGCGTGAGCCACTGCACCTGGCCTCACAGTATATTTTGTACTTACATATTTTACTTGTTTTATTGACTAGCCCAGAAGGTAAACCAAAAGGTAAACTTCATGAGGATAGAGGTATTGTCTGTTTTTTGTTTGTTTGGTTTGGGTTTTTTGAGATTATAGGCATGAGCCAGCCTATTTATTTTTCTTTTTAAAGAGACAAGGTATCACTGTATTGCCCAGGCTAGTGTGTAGTCGCTCTTCACAGGCATAATTCCACTACAGATGAGCACAGGAATTTTTACCTGTTCCATTTCCATCCTGAGACGGTTCACCACTCCTTAGGCAACCTGGTGGTCCTGCACTCTCTTGAGGTCACGATGTTGATGCCAAATTTAGTGCAGACACCCGATCAACATAGTGCACTATAGCCCAGAACTCTTGGATTCAAACAATCCCCCTGCCTCAGCCTCCTGAGTAGTTGGGACTACAGGCACATGCTACCTCGCCCTGCCCTTGTCTCTAAAAGAAAGAATGAAAATGCTTAAGTCTGGGTGGTGCTGCGAGCGTCACGCTGCATCACTTCTGAAGGCCTATAGCCTATGACATTAGGTTGTCTGTCCTGCTTTTAATAACAGACTCATCAGTGGTTGAGGTGACCTCAGCCTGATCCCTCTATGGTCAAGTTTCCTATGAGCGTTTCATCTAATGCTTATATCCATTGATGACTATTGACTAGATCCGTTATTTTACCAAAATGCTGATTTTCTGATTCTATACTTATTTCCATATTTACTAGCAGGAAGTCTCTTATAAAGAACTTTCGGCCGGGTGTGATGGCTCACACCTGTAATCCCAGCATTTTGGGAGGCCAAAGTGGGCAGATCATGAGGTCAGGAGTTCAAGACCAGCCTGGCCAACATAGTGAAACCCCATCTCTACTAAAAATACAAAAATTAGGCTGGGCATGGTGGCTCACGCCTGTAATCCCAGCATTTTGGAAGGCCGAGGTGGGCGGATCACCTGAGGTCAGGAGTTTGAGACCAGCCTGGCCAACATGGTAAAACCCCATCTCTAAAAAAAAAAAAAATACAAAAATATAAAAATTAGCTGGATATGGTGGCGCATGCCTGTAGTCCCAGCTACTCAGGAGGCTGAGGCAGGAGAATCACTTGAACCCAGGAGTTGGAGTTTGTTGTGAGCCAAGATCGTACCACCAAATTCCAGCCTGGGTTACCTAATGAGACTCCCTCTCAAAAAAAAAAAAAAAAAAGAACTTTCTCTCACCAGTAGGATTTTGGTTACTCTGAAATACGGTTCATAGAAGAAAGGCAATAGAGGGTAGGAATTTTTGTCTATTTTATTCACTGATATAGTTCAAGTAATGGAAGATTGTTTGGAAAATACAGGCTACTCAGTACTTTATATATATATATATTTTTTGAGACAGGTTCTTGCTCTGTCACCCAGGCTGGCGGGCGGTGGCATAATCATGGCTCACTGCAGCCTTGACCTCCCTGGCTTAGGTGATCCTCCTATCTCAGTCTCTCCAGTAGCTGGGACCACAAACACACCCCCCATCACATCTGGCTATTTTTAAAATTACTTATAGGGATGGGGTCTCCCTATGTTACCCAAGCTGATCCTGAATTCCCGCACTCAACCAATACTCCCGCCTCAGCCTCCTGAAGTGCTGGGTTTACAGGTGTCAACCATCGCTCAGCTAGTAAATATTTTTGAATTGAACTAAATTCCTTATATTGGAATACTATGTAACTTTTTTTTTTTGAGACAGAGTCTCACTCTCCGGCCAGGCTGGAGTCCAGTGGCACAGCTTGCTCACTTTAGCCTTGACCTCTTGGGTACAGGTGAACCTACCATCTCAGCCTCCCAAGTAGCTGGGACTACAGGCATATGCCACCATGCCCAGGTAATTTTTAAATTTTTTGTAGAGATGGGGTTTCATCTGTTGCCCCGGCTGATCTTAAACTCCTGGGCTCAAGCGATCCCCCCACCTCAGGTAGATGTGAGCCATGGCACCTGGCCTATGTAACTTATTGAAAAGAATAAAGTAAATCAGGCCAGGTGGGATGGCTCAAGCCTATAATTCCAGCACTTTGGGAGGCCGAGGCAGGTGGATCATGAGGTCAGGAGTTCAAGAACAGCCTGGCCAAGATAGTGAAACCCCGTCTCTACTAAAAATACAAAAAGTTAGCCAGGCATGATGGCGCATGCCTGTAATCCCAGCTACTTGGGAGGCTGAGATGGAGAACTGCTTAAACCTGGGAGGCGGAGGTTGCAGTGAGATCACACCACTGCACTCCAGCCTGGGTGACAGAGGGAGACTCCATCCCAAAAAAAGAATAAAGTAAATCTACCTCTATTGCATCAATATGGTATAATATTCATAAATATCATTGAGTGAAAAAAGCAGAGGCTGGGTGCGGTGGCCCATGCCTGTAATCCTAGAACTTTGGGAGACTGAAGTAGGCGGATCACTTGGGGTCAGGAGTTCGAGACCAGCCTGGCCAATATGGTGAAATCCCTTCTCTACTAAAAATATAAAACCCCATCTTTACTAAAAATACAGAAATTGGCCGGGTGCAATGGCTCACACCTATAATCCCAACACTTTGGAGGCTAAGGCAGGTGGATCACGAGGTCAAGAGATTGAGACCATCCTGGCCAACATGGTGAAATCCCTTCTCTACTAAAAATACAAAAATTAGCTGGGCATGGTGGCGCATACCTATAATCCCAGTTACTCAGGAGGCTGAGACAGGAGAGTTGCTTGAACCGGGAAGTGGAGGTTGCAGTGAGCCAAGATCCTGCCACTGCACTCCAGCCTGGTGACAGACAGAGACTCCGTCTGGGAAAAAAAAAAAAAGAAAATTTAGCTGGGGATGGTGGCACATGCCTCTAATTTCAGTTGCTTGGGAGGCTGAGGCAGGAGGATCACTTGAACCCAGGAGGCGGAGGTTGCAGTGAGCAGAGATTGTGCCACTACATTCCAGCCTTGGTGACAGAGCGAGACTCCATCTTAAAAAAAAAAAAAAAAAGCCAGATGCAGTGGCTTATGCTTGTAATCCCAGCCCTTTGGGAGGCTGAGTTAAGCAGATAGCTAGAGTTTAGGAGTTCAAGACCAGCCTGTGCAACATGGCAAAAAGCCATCTCTACAAAAATTACCTAGGCATGGTGGCACATGCCTATAATCACAGCTACTGGGGAGGCTGAGGTGAGAGGATCACTTGAGCCTGGGAGGTCAAGGCTGCAGTGAGCCAAGATCACACCTGCTCTCAGCCTGGGTGACAGGAGTGAGATCACCTCAATAAAGAAAAGAGGGCCAGGTATGGTGGCTCATGCCTTTAATCCCAGCACTTGGGAGGCCAACACAGGTGGATCACAAAGTCAAGAGATTGAGACCATCCTGGCTACCATGGTGAAACCAGGTCTCTACTAAAAAATATAAAAATTAGCCAGGCATGGTGGTGGGCGCCTGTAGTCCCACCTACTCAAGAGGCTGAGGCAGGAGAATCCCTTGAACCCAGGAGACAGAGGTTGCAGTGAGCCGAGATCATGCCACTGCACTCCAGCCTGGGCAACAGAGCTAGACTCCATCTAAAAAAGAAAAAGAAAAAGAAAGAAAAGAAAAGGCCAGGCACCGTGGGTGGCTCACGCCTATAATCCTAGCACTTTGGGAGGCCAATGTGGGCAGATCACCTGAGGTTAGGAGTTCAAGACCATCCTGGCCAATATGGTGAAAGCCCATCTCTACTAAAATCACAAAAATTAGCTGGGCATGGTGGCAGGTGCCTGTAATCCCAGGTACTCGGGAGGCTGAAGCAGGATAATCGCTTGAACCCAGGAGGCGGAGGTTGCAGTGGACTGAAATTGCACCACTGCACACCAGCCTGGGCACAGAACAAGACTCTGTCTCAAAAAAAAAAAAAGTATATAAAACACATATATGTAGGGCTGGATGCGGTGGCTCACGCCTGTAATCCCAGCACTTTGGGAAGCCAAGGTGTGCGGATAAGGTTGCGACCAGCCTAACCAACATGGAGAAACACTGTCTCTACTAAAAATACAAAAAATTAGCCAGGCATGGTACCGCATGCCTGTAATCCCGGCTATTCTAGAGGCTAAGGCAGGAGTATCGCTTGAACCCAGGAGGCGGAGGTTGCAGTGAGCTGAGATCACACCATTGCACTCCAGCATGGGCGACATGAGGGAAACTCCTTCACACACACACACACACACACACACACACACACACACACACATGTATATTTTATATATGTATATGTAAAATATGTATATTTTAAACTCATTAAAAGTACAGGTATGGTGGCTCACACCTGTAATCCCAGCATGTTGGGAGGCTGAGGCAGGAAGATTACTTGAGTGCAGGAGTTTAAGACCAGCCTGGGAAACACAGTGGGACTCCATCTCTATAAAAAAGTCAAAAAATTAGCAAGGCATGGTGGCAGATGCTTGTAGTCCCAGCTACTTGGGAGGCTGGGGTGGGAGGATTACTGAAGCCTTGGAGATCAAGGCTACAGTGAACTGTGATTGCGCTACTGTGCTCCAGCCTGGGCAGCAAAGCAAGAACCTGTCTCAGAAAAAAACGAAAAAAAGGAATGTAGCCAGGCGTGGTGGCACACACCTATAATCCTAGCTACTTGGGAGGCTGAGGCAGGGGAATCACTTGAACCTAGGAGGTAGAGGTTGTGGTGAGCCAAGAGCACACCACTGAATTCCAGCCTGGGTGACAGAGCGAGACTCCATCTCAAAAAAAAAAAAAAAAAAAAAGAATGAATTGATGGATAGGTGATAACGAATAAAATGTGAATTGTAGAGTGTAGATGATGGTTGTATGGGTTTTCACTGTTTATTCAAATTTTCAGTTCCTTATTATAAAAATGTTCATAACAAAATGTTGGAAAAAATGTATGTGTATAAAAATCTATCTGTTCTTGGTGGGACGCAGTGGCTCACACCTCTAATCCCAGCACTTTGGAAGGCTGAGGCAGGCAGATCACGAGGTCAGGAGTTCGAGATCAGCCTGACCAACATGGTGAAACCCTATCTCTACTAAAAATACAAGCATTAGCCAGGCATGGTGGCCCGCACCTATACTCCCAGCTACTCAGGAGGCTTAGGCAGGAGAATCTTGGAGATTTAAGTGAGATAAGATCATGATACTGTACCCCAGCCTGGGCATCAAGAGTGAAACTCCATCTGAAAAAAAAAAAAAAAATTGCTGGCCAGGCACAGTGGGTCACACCTGTAATCCCAGCAATTTGGGAGGCCAAGGTGGGTGGTTCATCTGAGGTCAGGAGTTTGAGACCAGCCTGGCCAACATGGTGAAACCCTGTCTCTACTAAAAATACAAAAATTAGCCGGGCAGTAGTAGTGAGCACCTGTAATCCCAGCTACTCCAGAGGCTGAGGCAGGAGAATCACTTGAGCCTGGGAGATGCATGTTGCAGTGAGCCGAGATCACGCCACTGCACTCTAGTCTGGGTGAGAGAGTAAGACCCTGTCTCAAAATAATAATAATCTAAAAAATGCTTATAGCACCATTCAGTGAAAAAAATTGTGATTTTAAATTTGCTGGGTGCGGTGCCTCATGCCTTGTAATCCCAGCACTTTGGGAGGCTGAGGCAGGCCTATCACTTGAGATCAGGAGTTTGAGACCAGCCTGACCAACATGGTGAAACCCCATCTCTACTAAACATACAAAAATTTGCTGGGCGTGGTGGTGCACACCTGTAATCCCAGCTATTTGGGAGGCTGAGGCATGAGAATTGCCTGAACCTGATAGGAGGTTGCAGTGAACTGAGATTGAGCCACTGTACTCTAGCCTGGGTGACAGAGTGAGACTCCTGTCTCAAAAAACAAACAAGTAAACAAAATTTTATCCATATGGTTATAATGACCTTTATCAATATGTGTACATGAATATACAAAGAACACATTTTATGAATCCATGTATATGAAAGGTCTAGAATAGGCAGATCCACTGAGACAAAAAGTAGATTAGTGGTTGTCAGGGAATGAGGGAATGAGGAGTGATTGCTAATGGGTATACGATTTCTTTTTGGGGTGATGAAAATGCTCTAAAATTAGATATTGGTGATGATTGTGCAACCCTGTGAGTATATTAATAACCACTGAATTGTACAGTTAGGGGGGTGATTTATAAGACATATGCATTATACCTCAATAAAGCTGTTACTAAAACATATGTTAACATTGGGGGGGCATAATGGAGTCTGTACTATCTTTAAAACCTTTCTGTGCATCTAAATTATTCCACTTTTTTTTTTTTGAGACAGAGTTTCACTCTTGTTGCCCAGGCTGGAGTGCAATGGCGCAATCTCGGCTCACTGCAACCTCCGCCTCCTGGGTTCAAGAGATTCTCATGCTTCAGCCTCCTGAGTAGCTGGGATTACATGCATGTGCCATCACACCCGGCTAATTTTGTATTTTGAGTAGTGACTGGGTTTCACCATGTTGGCCAGGCTGGTCTCAAACTCCCAACCTCAGGTGATCCGCCTGCCTCGGCCTCCCAAAATGCTGGGATTACAGGTGTGAGCCACTGCGCCTGGCCTAATTATTCCACATTTAAAAGTTTATTCCACAGACACCACACCCCTAAAATGGCTATAATGAAAAAGACAGATAGTAAGTGTTGATGAGCATGTGGCAAGATTGGAACCCTCCATACTCTCATGGTGGGAATGCAAAAAGGTGCAGTCACTTTGGAAAACTGACAGTTCTTCAAAAGGTTAAACATAGTATTATCTATGACCTAACAATTCCACGATTAGCCAAATATACAAGAGAGATGAAAACCTATGCCCATAACTTGTATACAAATGTTCCCAGCAGCATTATTCAAAATAGCAAAAGTGGAAACAAATGTTCATCAAGTGATAAATGGAGAAAAACATGTGGTCTGTCCATACATTGAAATATTATTTGGCAATTAAAAGAAATACAGTCCTGATACTTGCTACAACATGGACAAACCTTGAAAACATTCTAAGCAAAGGAAGCCAGGTATTAATACATAAGAGATATCTATTAAGAAAAAAAAAGAAGAAGAAAAAAAAGCCTGGATGGGGTGGCTCACACCTGTAATGTCAGCATTTCAAAAGGCTGAGGCAGGCAGACCACTTGAGTCCAACAGTTTGAGAGCACCCTGGGCAATATGGTGAAAGCCCGTCTCTCTACCAAAAATACAAAAATTCGCCACCGGGTGTGGTGGTGTGCACCTGCGGTCCCAGCTACTCAGGAGGATGAGGTGGGAGAATCACTTGAGCCTGGGAGGTGGAAGTTGCGGTGAGCTAAGATCATACTATTGCACTCCAGCCTGGCCAACAGGACTGAAACCCTGTCTCAACAGAAAAAGTAAATTAAAAAAAAAAAAAAAAAGAAGAAGCCAGATACAAAGAACACATATTGTATGACTCCATTTATTTGAAATACACTAGGCTGGACACAGTGGTTCAGACCTGTAATCCCAGTACTTTGGGAGGCCAAGTTGGGAGGATTGCTTGAGCCCAGGAGTTCAAGATCACTTTGGGCAACATAGTGAGACCCCACCTCTACAAATAACAAAAAATTAGCCAGGCATGGTGGCACACATCTGTAGTCCCAACTGCTTAGGAGGCTGAGGTGGGAAGATTGTTTGCTCCTATAAGGTCAAGGCTACAGTGAGTCATGATCATGCTGCTACTGCACTCTAGCCTGGGTGACAGTGAGACCCTGTTCCCTAGAGAAAAAAAAGGAAAGAAAAAAGAAGTGCCCTAAACATGCTAAAGATATAAATCTATAGAGCCAGAAGTTTGCCTAAGGCTGGAGGATGATTGGGAGAAAATGATGAGTCTCTGCTAATGGGTATGGGGCTTCTTTTGAGGGCAATGAAAATATTCTAAAATTAGGTTCGGGGGCTCACGTCTGTAATCCTAGCACTTTTGGAGACCAAAGCGTGTGGATCTCCTGAGGTCAGGAGTTCGAGACCAGCCTGGATGGACAACATGGTGAAACCCTGTCTCTACTAAGAATATAAAAACTAGCCAGGCATGGTGCCAGGCACTTGTAATCCCAGCTACCTGGAAAGCTGAGGCAGGAGAATCTCTTGAACCCGGGAGGCGGAGGTTGCAGCGAGCTTAGATCCCACCACTGCACTCCAGCCTGGGCAACTGAAGGACTCCGTCTCAAAAAAAAAAAAAAAAAAAAGTAAATAGCTGGCATCACAACCATTCTTCTTATCTCTTTGTTGGTTGCCGGTTTTATACTTCAGCTTTTCATAATATTTTTCTTAATGATATATTAATATAATACATATTTTCCTACCATGTAAACACTAATGTTTGGTCATATAAAAGAAGGAGCCGTGCCCTGAGACAGGGGAGGGGAGGAGGAAGGCGACTTCAACCCAGGTCCCCTGTTCACCCTGGGATTAAGCCCTCACCCAGGTATCTTCTCTGTTGCTCTAACCCTTTCACTCTCCCCTTCAGGGCTACCCCGCCACACAGCGTCTTCCTTTGTCTCCCGTTTGGCGGGGTCACACCCGCACCTGGGGTCACTGCCCCCTCCCTCTGGTCGAGGGTTGGGGGAGTGCTCCTCCTCCCTTGGCCGGAGTCACAGTTCCACACGCAGGTGTGCTTTCTGCCCTCCTCACCCGGGGTCATAGCCCCCTCCCTCGGGGGGAGAGGTCACCTGCCACAGGCGGAGGCCTCAGTTTCCCACGCGATGGTGCCCACCCGTGTCTGGCCCGCTACGCGCTCTCCCTCGGCCGGGAACCCAGTTTCCCGCCCAGGAGTCCTCGGTCCCTCCCCCGAGGCCGTCGGTCCCTCCTCCAGAGCCAGGCGGCCCGCCCCCGCAGCCACCCGGTGCGGGCCCAAGGGAGGCCTCGTGCAGCTGGCAGCCCCGCCCCGGCTCCCGCCCGCTGTTCTCGCGGGTCCGGACCGCGAACGCGGGGGCCGACGGGTCGCCGCGGCGCCCGGCCGGGTGGGGCGGGATGGCGGCCACCGCGCTGCTGCAGGCTGGCCTGGCGCGGGTGCTCTTCTACCCGACGCTGCTCTACACCCTGTTCCGGGAGAAGGTGCCCGGTCGGGCGCACAGGGACTGGTACCACCGCATCGACCCCACAGTGCTGCTGGGCGCACTGCCGTTGCGGAACATGACGCGCCAGGTGAGCTGGGCCGGGGAGCCCGGGTCCCTGCCCCGTCCCCGCTGCGCCGTCCCTTTCGGGCCGCTGGGGTCTGCACCATTCTTGCTGAGCCACCTCTTTGCCTCGGCAGCTGGTACAGGACGAGAACGTGCGCGGGGTGATCACCATGAACGAGGAGTATGAGACGAGGTTCCTGTGCAACTCTTCACAGGTGAGGGCTCGGGCCGCGGGGCAGACTCGGGGGCCTGCTCCCGTTGCCCACCGCCCTGGGTCTGAGGCGGCTGGAAAAGTTTGGGGGAGGATTGGCCCTGCAGGTGACCATGCCCCAGAACCAAATGTCCCAGGCTTCTTCGCCTCCGGTCTGGTCCTCTAAACGGCATATGGAGGTAGTCTAGAAACTAACTGAAAAGCATTTATTTAAAACTACAAGTTAGGCCGGGCATGGTGACTCACGCCTGTAATCCCAGCACTTTGGGAGGCGGGAGGCGGAGGTGGACAGATCACTTGAGCCCAGGAGATCCACACCAGCCTGGGCAACATGGCGAGGCCCCCGTCTCTACAAAAATCCAAAAATTAGCCGGGTGTGGTGGCGTGTGCCTGTACTCCCAGCTACTTGGGCGGCTAAGGCAGGAGAATCACTTGAGCCCGGGAGGTGGAGGTTGCAGTGAGCTGAGACTGCCCCATTGCACTCCCGCCCAGCCTTGGGCTACGGGAGTGAAACAATGTATCCAAAAAGAAAAAAAAAGTGCAAGTTGACAAAGCCTGATTTCTCCTTTGTGCACAAATGTATTCTTATTTCTGTAACCAAAATCAGAAACTAAAATTGAAAGGCAACTTTTCTGTGCCTTGCTGATTTCATTCATTCATTCATTCTACACTTTAAGCGCCGAGTCAGCATTCCCACTGTTAGGCATTCCAGATGAAGGCCCTGCCATCTATAAGAGGAAAAGCACCCCCTAACACGGCCGCCTCCCCAAATATTTCATAAAACTATCCATTGAAAAACTGTAAAGAGTTAATTTGGCTCTGATTTGGGGGCATTTTTAGTCATATATTAGAAATCATTGGCTGGGCCGTGGCTCACGCCTGTAATCCCAGCACTTTGAAGGCCGAGGCAGGCGGATCACCTGAGGTCAGGAGTTTGAGACCAGCCTGACCAACTTGGAGAAACTCCATCTCTACCAAAAATACAAAAATTAGCCGGGTGTGGTGGCCTATGCCTGTAATCCCAGCTATTCGGGAGGCCGTGGCAACAGAATTGCTTGAACCTGGGAGGTGGAGGTTGCAGTGAGATTGCTCAATTGCACTCCAGCCTGGGCAACAAGAGCAAAACTCCATCTGAAAAATAAATAAATAACAAAAATCATGGTGGAACCTCAGAGTTCTCTCATAACATGACAAAGTTTAGGCCTAAAACATAATTTTCATTAAATGTGAGTGGCTTGTTTGTGGAATCTTCCACAATGGTTATTAGAAGATGTTATCTACAACCTGAGCTATTTTATTTTTTTTTTAAATATTGCTCTATCTTTATACTGTTTGGCATCTAATAGCACTAAA
Organism: Cacajao melanocephalus; assembly: GCA_963573385.1. Lineage (NCBI taxonomy): Eukaryota > Metazoa > Chordata > Mammalia > Primates > Pitheciidae > Cacajao > Cacajao melanocephalus. The sequence continues at coordinate 65,549 of CAUYLG010060664.1, forward strand.
CAATTATCTTTCTCATTTGTTTTACTGATATAGCATGATGAAGATACTATTATTTCAACCTGTGGGTTTTTTTTTTTTTTTTTTTTGAGACAGTCTGGCTCTGTTGCCCAGGCTGGAGTGCAGTGGCATGATGTCGGCTTACTGCAATCTCCACCTCCCTGGTTCAAGCGATTCTCTTGCCTCAGCCTCCTGAGTAGCTGGAATGATAGGCACCCACCAACACACCTGGCTAATTTTTTGTATTTTAGTAGAGGTGGAGTTTCACCATATTAGCCAGGCTGGTCTTGGTCTCCTGATCTCGTGATCTACCCTTCTTCACCTCCTAGGGTGCTGGGATTATAGGTGTGAGCCACCACGTCTGGCATCAACCTGTGGATTTTTTTTTTTAAGACAGAGTCTTGCTCCATTGCACAGACTGGAGTGCAGTGGCATGATCTCGGCTCACGGCATCCTCCACCACCTGTATTCAAGCGATTCCCCTGCCTCAGCCTCCTGAGTAACTGGGACTACAGGTGTGTGCCACCATGCCCAGCTAAATTTTTTGTATTTTAGTATTTAGTTTCACCATGTTGACCAGGATGGTCTCAATCTGCTGACCTTGTGAGCCACCGTGCCCAGCCAACCTGTGGATTTTTTGAAACCCTAAAAATATTTGTGACTTGGCCAGGTGTGGTAGCTCTCACTCTTGTAATCCCAGCACTTTGGGAGGCTGAGGCGAGTGGATCACCTGAGGTCAGGAGTTTGAGATCAGCCTGGCCAAAATGGTAAAACCCTGTCTCTACTAAAAATAAAAAAATAAAAAAAATTAGCTAGGCGTGGTGGCAGGCACCTGTAATCCTAGTTGCTCAGGAGGCTGAGGCAGGGGAATCGCTTGAACTCGGGAAGTAGAGGTTGCTGTGAGCTGAGACTGCCCCACTGTACTCCAGCCTGGTCAACAGTGAGACTCTGTCTCCGAAAAAAAAAAAAAAAAAAAAAAAGAGGCCAGGCAAAGTGGCTCACACCTGTAATCCCAGCACTTTGAGAGGCCGAGGCAGATGGATCACCTGAGGTTGGAAGTTCAAGACCAACTGACCAACATGGAGAAACCCTGTCTCTACTGAAAATATAAAATTAGCCAGGCGTGGTGGTGCATGCCTGTAATCCCAGTTACCCAGGAGCCTGAGGCAGGAGAATCGCTTGAACCTGAGAGGCGGAGGTTGCAGTGAGCT